>BQNB010047736.1:0-42940 GCA_026074375.1 Tanacetum coccineum | reverse complement strand
AAGAAAGAAAATCAGATACTACAACTTTTGAAAATTCAAAATTAAGAAACTAATCCTATTCCTACTGTTTTTGGTTTTTTTTGCCTTTTAGAAACTTTTAAGCTAGATTATACCTAGGATTATAAGCAGAGAAATCAAAAATAAATCCTATTCTATATTAAGCCATGCCTATAATATAACCTACTTGAATTTAAGAACCTAAGACCTAAGCTAGCTACCCTAAAAGTTGAAACAAAAGTGATAGCAGGAACTGATAAGTTCCTGCTGATGCACTTTGCAAAATGCAAAAGCAACTAGTGCAGGTGACCTTGTGGTCTCTACTGCACTAAACACACTCTCTTTGAGTGTTCAAACTTAAAACAAGCAAGGGTTAAGCCTTGGAAGGCTTAATTCAAAATTCACAAGCAAAAAGTAAGTAACAAACTGCCCTGGTGTAAAAACAAAGATAATAAGCCATAACTTTTGAAAATTAGCAAACTAACCTTTAAAAACTCTTAAACTACTGATTTTAAATGAAAACTCAAATTACTAAAGCAAATTGCATTCCCTAATTTGACTTTTTGAGGTCAAAAGTACTTAAACCAAACACTCCTTTACTGGCAGACAGATTTGAGAAAACTTATTAAATTGAAATCTACTTATTAAAACTACAAAACCAGATAACTAGGAGCTTATAACAACTGGATTAAACACAATTTAACAACTGATTAAGCTAGAATCTATGATCTAAGATATTATACTACTATTTTTGGATTTTTTATAGATTTTATTGACAGAATTGAAAACTAAGATCTATGACCTTTTAAGCAAAAACAGATTCAAGTTAATGACTATTAAGCAAAAATATGATAACTAAAAGTACAAATAAGCAGACACAATAAGCAAATAAGCAATTAAGAGTATATTATGACTAGTTAAGCTAAATTATGAAAATTCAAAGAAAATTTTAAGAGGAAACTTACATTGACTTCTAGCTAAACAAGAAGTTCCAATTATGGCAGCTACAAGCTCCCTAGCTTATTAATAAGCTAGGGTATAAGTCCATGGGGATCCTTCCTTTATAGATCCCCCTTCCATAAGCTAATAATCCAAAATGCAAAGGTAATTAAGGTTTTTAAAGCTGATTATTGAAATTACAATATGATTAAGTCTGGTTTATCTCTATCATGAGCTTATAGACTCATGAGAGCTGAATTGGGCTTATAAAAGCTTATTGAGGTTTTATGAGTAAAAGTGAGGAAAATTTAGAATGGAAATGAGAGCTTATGACAATTTAAAACTAACTTTTATTAATAAAAACTGAATTACATTACTCTTAAAAGGAAATTACAACTGATTAAAAAATGAAATTACAATAAGCAAAAATTAAGCTATTTAAAAAAACTAGAAAGGAAAGCTCTTGCTGTGTGTGACAGTGAGGGCTTTATATAGCCACTAATGAAGCTTCTAGGCCATGCCTTGCTGCCCACGCCTCTTTCAATCATCACCATTCATTCAATAAATCATTAGATCATGATTTTGAGCCGTTTGATCATTTGTGGACACTAGAGGATTGCCAAGCTGTCATTCTTTGATTGTGACAGCTTGTGCTACTTATGTGAGTAGAAATAGTACAAAACCCATATTCCATTTGTGCTTCTCCATTGATGACGTGGCTTAGAGCTTGAGAGAGCTAATGAATTGCCTTGGATTTACTGATTTGACCATGCCATTCCATTGTAGACTCCGTGAATTGTCTTTCTTGACCCTCAATTCCAAAAAGCCCTTTGATTTTGACCCAAGGTAAAAATGGGGGAGACGGGTGAACAAATTAGGATTCGCGCGTTTTTTTATAACTGAAAACGGGTAAAAATGGTTTAAACTTTGGCCTTATGTCATTTTTAGTCCCTTTCTTTTGTTTTCTCATTTCTAGTTATAAAATAGTTTGGGAAATTGCAAAACTAGCCCTTGTGGTTTATAAATCCACACAATATACAAAATTCACAGGTAAGTACTAGTGCAACACTCTTAGAGATTACAGTCTAAGTCTACTTAGGTTTCACTAGATAGGGAAAAATCTCTCCTTAAAAATCAGCGTTATCTTTGACGGCGTTAGAGCTCTAACGAGTTTTAACCTCCTAAATACAGTTCGCACGGTTCAGATTTCTAATTTGCCACTATGGCCTCTAAGTTGAATATCGAAACGGGTGTGCTATAATTCCTACTCACGTGGCCACACTCTTGTAGTTATTGCACTTCACAGTACATGGTCCAGTGTGGTGCAACTTTCGTTTGTTGTAGAAGGGAAATTTTTGCTACTTATGCGTCCTTGAAATTTGGTTTAGAAATGTAAGCTCTCACGGCCTTTTGTCATTTATTTTGTTGTTGGCATTCCTTACTACCTTGGTTTCATAACGCACGACCTAATCCATTTTGTCGCGAGCTATGTGGATTCTTTCCTCATAGACAATATTAGCTTCAATAGCATTAGCAATTCATTGGGTTACAATACACTCGATCCTCGTGGAACTCATTCCTTGTTTCGTCATCGGTATTTACTTCGAAATCGAATGAAGTAAAGAAAATAAAATAAGTCGAATTTCGAAAGTCGTGTTTCCAAAAGTGGGATGTTATGAGGTGATGGGTTAAAGTTGTATGCGAATTAATCGGCATGCTTCTAGGAGTTACAAGAAGTAAGAGAATTTGAGACGTAACGAGATGACTTAGATGTTTCAACAGTATGGGACGGGTGTTCAAAGTCGTCTTCAAAGTCGAATAGTAGGATAACCAGTGGGGTCTGCAGACTGCGACAATTTTCAAACTTATGCAAAACGATATAATGTAAAGTCCTGAAAAGTTTTAAAGACCATCATATTACTCATGATGTTTTAGAATAAACGAGACAATTGTGTCACTCACAATGTCTTAGAAAAGGATTTATTATTTATATAGACAACTTCTACATAAACAAGTGGGGAAATATACGTAACACAAACGTAAACCGTAGAGAAAAGATGACCACAGAGAACAGATAAGCGCAAGACAAACATAAGCTCATAGTAAAATAGAGCTCAAGGGCAAAACTAAACGCAACGTAACTTAAACGCAGGGCAGAGGTAAACCCATAACATAGCATGCTCAAAGCAAGATGATACTCACATATACGCCATAGCAAAAGCACATATAAGGCACACATAAAAGCACATAAGGATCACATACTAGTTATAGACCAGACCTAGATATTCTACCTAGTTCTCTATAACCTTGGCTCTGATACCAATCTGTCACACCCCAGACGGGGCCTGGACAGAATACGTGTCTGAGGGCGTGACGTCATAATATTTCAAACACAAAGCACGAGAGAACGACCACTAATAGACGTTTTGAAAATCATAACTCGTTGCATTATTTAAAAATAGATAAGTTTTACAATATTTAAAAGAAATTAAACATTTGCGGAAGCGTAAGTAAAATGTAGCAGAAGCATAATTAAGTTTTGAAAAGTAAACGAGTATGAATGAAGAATAAAATCTTGATAATGGTATCATATTGCACGCAGACTCCACATAGCACGTCAAGAAGTCCAAGCTAATCACCTGAGAAAAACATGCTAAAAACGGTCAACATAAAGTTGAGTGAATTCATAGGTTTAAGTAAAGTATTTACAAGGATCCAAAAACATTTAGTGAATACAGCTTCACTCAAAGTATTATGAAAATCATTTAGCAATTTGAAACATTCATCGAAAGCAGTGTGGACCACAAGTTATTCAACGTATATGACAGTTATAACGAATACAACTTCACACAAAAGTATTTACTGTAGCACTAAGCTCATGACACCAATGCTAATAACAATCAGGGCATATCATATCATGCCACATAGTATTCATGTCCTTAACTGGTGTCCCAAACCAAAGACCACCACAACGCACAATCGACATGACATATATCCGTTTGTTCGCAGCTAATTTAGAACCAAACCAGATAGGGGTAATTAGTCCCAATAGATCTATTTATGCATTCGCGCTCACTTAACCAATCCAATTGGACATAGGTGACTAACAATTCATGATAGTTTAGGCAATAGTAGTTTGTAGCAAAACTTAAGGAATATCACTTAACAGAAATCGATAAACAAAAATACTTGTGTCCAATGTAAAAGTAACCAACTTTTTCGTAAAAGCTAAGTCTTAAATCATAAGTTAAAAAGAGCGTGATGTCAATCATGTATAAGTTTATAATCAACATATAAAATGTTTGAAATTCAGTAACGTAAACGAGTTTGTAATCGAGCATGTTTCTCACCCCAAAAGTAGTAAAGTATATGTAAAACAAGTAAAACGTGGGGCTATAAACTCACCTTGATGTTGCAGAACAATTAGCAGAAATGTAAATAATAAGCACAGCACAAACAGAAAACGGAACGGCTCGACCAAGAAGATGCAGCTTAACTTAACGGTTATATCCCACTAGCTTAGGATGATGAATTGGGGTTTTCCGATAGATGAGTACGTCAACGCGACACGTTGATAAAGGATTTGGATTACAAGTTGGATGAGTTTGATGGTTGGTTAAATAAAATCAGCCGAAAAGCAAAAGCAAAGTATGTAATATATTCCGTGTATATTACATATGAAAAAGAAACAATTATATAATTCATATGGTGAATTATATAATAAAGACAAACAACTAAAAGAATAAGTCGCAATGTATAATACTTTACAAGTATTATATAAGAAACGTAAGAAAAATAATCGTAACAATATAATTCGACACATTTTCGGAAATCACCACTTAAATAAATATAAAGTTCTTGCATAAAAATAAACGTACATTTTAACGTTACGAATTAAGTAAACGATGTTTCCAAAGTTTTTACAAAAGCTATGACTTTATTTCCTCGTCGGAAATTTATAAAATAATATTTTATAAATTAGTATTTCATTTCTTTTAAGGGTTGTAACTAATAGTTGTCTCATTTGTAAAAATATAGTTTTCGTTTGTTGTCGCGTTATTGTATAATTACATATTAAAATCTTAAAAACTATATAACTTCGTCTGTTTTTTGGGTTTCTAAAATAATAAAATTTATAGCGAAAAATACTAAGTATAGAAATTTATAAAAAAAATTCGACATGACCTTTTCGTTTATATCACGTTTCCCATTTTTATACAATTCAACGTTTTTCCACAATTTAATCAATAAGTATTGCAAATCTCCGCGCGTTTCAAAATATATCAACAAGACTAAATAAATACAAAAAAATAAGCAAAACCAAACACCCTATATGGGCTGAACAAAACACACCATAAAGCCCTTATTGCTTATAAAATGCAAATCCAAACTCCCCCTTTGGGCAGATTTAAAACCACATACAAACACATATGAACCGATTTGGGGTTTTTATTAACCCAAACGCACCCTAATGATGCTGCTGTTAAAACAGCGAGACAAACGCACCCTTATTGTTGTTTTAACCCCAGAAACAAACACCCCTTTAGGGCTGTTAACCCAAAACCAAATGCACCACAAAAGGTATTTAAACCAACGCACTCGTTTGGTTGGTGACGGGATATCAACTTGTTGGAGTGTGGGTTGTTGAAGGTGGTGGCAAGGATGACGTGTGTGGGTGTGAGTTGGTTAGTGGTGGTGGTCTGCGGTGATAGAGAATGAAGGTTGGTTGTGGTAGCATGGGAATGAAGGCTGCGATGTGTGAGGATAGGCGTGGTTGTTGGCGATGGATGTGCAACGAACGGTGGTTAGATAATGAGATGGTAGGCGTGAACGTTCGTGGAGGAGACAGGTGTGATAGGTGTGAAGATGACGATGGTGATGCGAAGGGAGCTCAGGTTTCGGTGGTGGTGTAGGAAGTGATAAGTGGATGGTGTCAGCTTGGTGCTGGTGTAGGCGGCGTTAAAGTGGTGGTTGGCCGAATGTGGTTTGGCTGGTGGTGGTATCTGGTCGCTGTGGGTTGAATGAGTGGAGGAGATGATGATGATGAGGATGTTATGAAAAAGAGTGACGGCTGGCCAAAAGTTAGGTCGGAATCCCGTGTGACGGGCGCCGAAAAATGATGAGGGGATGAGGAGGCGGATGATATGTGTGAGATGGGGCTAGGTTTTAATAGGTGGAAAACCATAACTCAAAACTATATAATACCCAAAAAACTATTAAAAAAATTGAAGCAAGGAAGTAATACTTGAATGGGAAAAGTGTAAATATCAGGGGATAGTGTAAATATCATCACACGGACAATAAGTGTAACTATTTAGCGTAGTTTTGTAAAATAACGGTTCGGGACTCGTTTAGGCAAGTTAACGATTGATTTAAAATACGAAACTTGCTTCATTGTTTTCCAAATCATTTTTCCTATAAAAATAAGTATTTACTCGACTATTATTTTATAAATGTTTTAGGAAATTATAAAATTTATTTAAAATGTTTATTATTTATTTTGTGTATTCATCGGGTATCACGGGCAAGCATTGTCAAAAATGAAACTTTAATTTGAAAATCCGCGTTTTTAAATAAACATTTTTGAATGAAATATTAAATAACTTATTAAATACTTTTATTAAATAAAAAGTGATAATTAAATATAACTTTAATTATATTTGTGTCGGTACGCGTTGTGTTCAAAATTTTGCGAGGTTATTTTAGTCATTTTCTGCTTGGATTCAGGTCTCGGGTAAAACTGAAAAGTTGTCCGGAATGTCGTTTTACATCAAATTGCTTTAGAGTCCGAGTCGTGAAAACGTAATTTAGCGGGTCAGTTTTGATAAGTCAATTTAGGAATAACCTATATCTTCTCGTTTTCAAGTCAAATAAGTTTGAAAAATAAATTTGTAAATGAGAGGTAATAATAATAAATATATTATTTATTATTTAAATACGTTTCAAAAATTTACGGGCTACGCGGTAATCGTTTTTATGTGACCGTAAAAGGTCAAAAGTCAAAAAGTCAAGTCGAAACCAAAAAATCAAAGGGTAAAATAGTAATTTAAAATTTTGAAAATTTTGGGTTGTGACATTATCTACCCCTTAAAAGGAATCCCGTCCCGGGATTCAATTTTTTGTTAACCGATGGTGTGTCCAAGAAAAGATTTGAGATTTTAAATAACTAGTTTTAGACACGACGTTGATACTTTATTCAGCAAAATTTGATGTTTTGACACTTCTTAATAAGCATAAATTTTGGCTAGGTTTGACCAGAATATTTAATCCATCAGAATATGTACCTTAGAAAAATATCATTACAAGTTTTATGATTGATATAAACGCGTTATAAAGAAAGTCCCTTAATGGTGAAAATACCAAAGGGGAAAGTGTAGGCGCGTGGGTATGTCTGTACAAGGGTTTCAAATGTTTAGAGGCGGAGTCGGGTTTCTGATATCTGTAAGGTTCGATAACTAATATCAGACGAGGCTAATGAATGTAAGTATTCAACTTACTTAGGAAGTACGAGGATGAATCATGGCTTAACACACCATAAGCAGACGGTGCGAATTATAGTATAACCGAACGACTCTAACCACAACTTAATAAATAGACGCGCCGTAGAACGAGAAATAATAATAATATCGGAACGTTGCACACAGCGTTTAATAACGAAATAGACAACCATATATGTTTGTGCTTCAGTTTAGTCAACAAAAATGTGTCTTTACGAACTCGTTAAGTTTATGAAGATGTTATGACGTTCGTACGAAAAGTTACTATTTATAAAAAAAAGTTTCCATTTTGGGAAAGTTTTTAGCTTCGGGGCGTTAATAGTATCCCCTAATTTAATCGTTTCCAAATTTCCAAAAAAATACAAACTAGTGGAACCCTAGCGTCTAACCAAAATCCTTAGCTCGCTAAATATATACATAAAAATTTGCTATACTTAGAAATGACCAACGACAACGACTTATCCTTTTTAGAAAAAAAAATTTAAACCTTCGTTTTAATATTAAGAAGCTCCACGAATATTTTCAAAGTCTTTCGACACTTACTAAACATTTAGAAACATTTTTAAACATCCGTTTACCCTCATTTAAAACTCGGACCAACAACTATATTTTTATAAATCACCCATGGACTTGACCATAACACCGTCATATTTTTTTCCAAACTATCCAAAATTCTTTTATGCCAAAACTAATCAACCAAATTTACTATAATTCAAGCCTAACCTCATTGCCATCTTCGTTGCATCTCACAAATCTCACAACCTCTCAATAAGAACAATTTATATATCCGAAATCATCAAAAATCTTGATTAAAATATTTATTCATTTTAATAAATTTGAAAATCATAGCACAAACATATGGAGTCGTGAATCAAAAGTATAAGAATACACGGCAACAATAACTATAACAAACGGTGACGAAATGCGGAGATTGGACATTTCAAGAAACAATATCCCCAAAATAAAGGTCAACAAATGGGAGGAGCTCACGGAAGAACTCAGGTGACACATATAACAACCCGAAATTTTCAAAGCAAAATCAACCTATTTTATTATGATCACATTTGTACGGAGAAATTTTTCGCTTTATTACATTCTATTATGTAATATAGTTTACATAACTAAAGTTAACGAGCTCACACAACCTACCTATGCTATTCTATCTATGTTTTCATCAAGTAAATGTCCTAATATATCAAGTCAATAATCTAATATCCATTTTATCATATACGTTATATCTATTTAGCGTAGTTTTCACGACGTTAATACCAAATGAGCTTTAACCATTAACGTTATTGCCTAAACCCTAATTTTGGGTAATGTAAACATCCAAGATGAATGTACAAGTAATCAAAGCTCATGTACAAGTAATATAACATCTCATTTGAATATACTTTCCTTCCAAAATTAGGTACAAGCCTTTAAAGCATAATGTACAACTCATTAATGCACGATATTCAAAATAGCCGTTTTACCTCCGTTTTCCTAAGGAATTCCGTACAATCTCTTAAGTACAAGTTACAAGTAATCAATACACTTCATTTACAATCCATTTTCATTCTCATTTCATGAAATTTCACGAATTTAAACCAAGAAACCCTAACTCGAGCTAAATACTAAACCGTAACCCGTTTATTTGTTTTTACCCATTTTAAACCTAAACCATTAATCAAATAATGTTTTAAACACTTAAGGTAAACCTTACATTCCATTTTCTATCCATTTCTATCCATTACACACGAAATATAAACTTAAAAACCCTAATCAAACCCTAAATCCAATCCACGACCCATTTACTTATTTTTACCCATTTTGATCACGAACCACTAATCGAATACTATTATAAACTCTTAATATAAGCTTTACAATCCTTAATCCACCCTTATATCTCCAATGTACACGAAATTGAAGCTTAAAAACCCTAAACATGCTCTAATGAACCCGCGACCTTTTTTTACTTATTTTAACCCATTTTATCAAGTAACCATGCAAACAAGCACCTCTATGATGCACCTCCTTTCTCCCTAAGCAGCTTACAAAGCTACTTAACTCTTTTCTTGGTCTCTAAATTGGCCACATTTCTTCTTTTGCTCCATAATCAGCCGCGACACCATACTGTCTTTCCACCTTGCATTTTAGCCTTCATAGCTCACCATACTCACATGTTAAGCCTCTCCATATCATCTCCTAGCTCACCTAAGTTAGACCCTCTAAGAACTTGACACCTATCTATCCAAACTTGGGCACCAAAGATGAATTCAACTATAAATAAGGGCGAACTTCATACATTTCAACTCACACCTTCATTTCTTATTTCTATCTATCAATGGATTCCAAGTTCTGATCAAGAAGTGTTATAAGAGTCCTAAGATCATAAGAGAAGAAAAGAATCCAAGCCTTGAAGCCCCGAAGCTCTAATTCTAGGCGTACGAGTGGAATTCGACCCATTTCGACCCATTTTTGAATCTTCAAGCTCAAACCCAGGTTCTTTAAGCTCATAATTTGTTTTATAACTCTTATAATGTTCATATGATCCTAAATATACTCTTGTTACAAGCTTTTAACTTAAAAATCACTCGTTCTTGAGTTTTGATCCAAACCGTACCTTATAAACCCTAATTTTGCGTTTTCATTAAATCTAAAAGCTAAAATGGTAAACTGAAGTTATAATCAATTCTAATAAGCTTAACTAATAATATTATAATCACTTTATAAAGTCTTGATAAAATTTGAATTAAAAACCTAAGCGTTTTTGTTTTAAAACCCTAATTCGACATGTTTTGATTTCTAGCTTAACGGATCCTTTTTTTAACCTTTCGTTACGTTAAAACTTCTTATTTTAACTTATATTAATAAGCTATCACCTGCAAATATCATTTGGAATCTTAAAATAAGCTTGCATGGTGTTTTGGACTTGTTTTGCAAAAGTATTCCATGCAAGGGGTATATATCGTAACATTCTGAAACTTATAACTAAAAGGGCTGAAATTGTTATTTTATCAAAGTTATAACTATAGGGGTATATTATGTCACTTTCCAAAGTACAAGGTTTACTTTGTACATCTTTTAAACTAGAAGGACCAAACTTGTAAAAGTGAAAACTCAAAGGGTATATTTTGCCATTTTTCATTCTTAAGGGTCTAAAATGTAACATTTTGAAAAAGTGTAAAAATGTGTTTAAAACCTTATAAGACATAACTTTAATTAACGCTTGACGTGCTTATCATTTCCAGTTATTGAGCAAAACGCTTAAAACCGATTATGTTATAACTATTATATAATTCATCATCAATGTGCTTTAAAAATCCTGTCCCGAATCTATATCGTACCACAATACTAGGGAGCTTCATATTAAGGGGTTTCATCTTGGTATTACGTTCTGACTGAGTTGTTGGGTTTACGATTTAAAGTGCCCTAGCTCCTCAAACGTTTACTGAATGACCTCTGAATTATGATGGCCTGAACGGTGATACAATAATGGCTCCGAACGGTGATACATAATTCCATACTCTCCAATCAATCTCATAGCAAATATTAATCTTTTAGAACCAAAGTTCTAGAGTACAATCTTTCCTTAAGACTTGACGATATTTACTCAGGTTGAGTGACGTGGACTGTTTAATATCATTTTGGCTATAAAAAAAAAAAAAAAAAAAAAAACTAATTAATAACAAACAAAAAATATAAAACACCTTCTCTGTTTAGATTGTGATATGTCGTCAGCTTTCATTTTCAGAAGTATTTATTATAACTACCATATCAGTGAGTTTCATAACCTCGCCTTTCCTTCTTATAAATGTTTATAATCCCGCGAGGGGGATACAGCTGGTTACAACTCTTTTTTACATACTCGTTTTATACTCTTTATACACGCATTGTGATTACTTTTCAAAGATCCTATTGAGTTCATAGCCTACACTTTTCAATCCTTTAAATACTTTATAAACCTTAATACCTGCTAAAAACTAGGAAATACAAAAGTGTTTTATAAACTATATGCTATACATGATATATTATTGGCCTAAGAGATCTATGGAAATATCTCTTTTGGGTAATTCTCCCAATATCTATTTTGGAGTAGTATTTCCTAATATTTATTTTGTGGTATTATTCCCAATTTCTCTTTGGGTTGTATATTTCCAATTATATTCATTTGGGTAATTTTCTTTTCACCAATATCTCTTTGGGTAGTATCTCCCAATATCTCTTTGGGTAATATCTCCCAACATCTCTTTGGATAATAGCTCCTAGTATCTCTTTTGATAGTGACTCCTAGTATGTCTCAGGTAGAAGCTCCCGATTCTATTGAGTTTAAATATGTGATTCATGAGCTTAGATGCAATAATAATGTTCTCCATGATAATTTTGTTTCCATGATAAACATATTGTTCTCCATGATAATTATTCCATACACATCGCAACTATTTTCCATTATGATAATTGTATTTCATTCTTTTACATTTCAAACCTTATGAATTTCACTCAACCTTTGTGTTGACCCTTTTTATGCATGTTTATCCCAGGTAATTAAGCAACTTATGGCATGGAGTGGCATGGACTTGAAGATGGCTAAAACTTGTTATCATTTACATTTTATGTTTCTAGAATTTTGGGACTGCTTTGTAAAAACTCTGATTTTTACATGAACTGATTTCGTATTCTTTTTATTTTAAAGCTTATCTTTTGAGTCGTTTTCTTGATGTGACTGATGTTACTATGATGTAATACCCCAGATTAGCTTCCGCGCTATATTGTAAAAATGGGGGGGTTACAGATTGGTATAAGAGCTCACAGTATATAGTGAACAGGGTACTAACCTTAACTTTATTCTACTACTTTTATTTTGCACATCAATGTCCTCCGTGCCACTACATTCTGAATTGTGAAGATGGCCTCTACTTTTCCCGAAATAGTATGTAAAAATACATAACTACTTATACTATTATATTAAATACACTTATTGTTAATCATCTATTGGTTGTTACAGTAATTCTTATTCTTACACCCACCTTTATTTCTGATTACGATGTGGAGGATGCTTTTTATTCTACAAATGCTCCTAACTATATCCCGACTCCATCAGGCTATTCCCTAGTCACACCAGAAAACATCTCTCCTGACTCTTCAGATGATTTAACTAAAGATCTTTTATCCTCACTATCTATCTCACATTTTTACGATGATCCATATAAGAAGGTCATACAAGCATATAATGCCATTCCACCACCCCAAGTTATTATTGCTCTACCAACTATTGTACCTCCACCGATGTTTGATTCTCGAGATTTCTCCCCGAGGAAATTTCACCACCTAAAGACACCAAGACTCCTGTTGAATCACCCATTCCAGTATCTCCATCTTCATTAGTAAGATCTTCATCACCGATAAGGTCAAACACATCACCACCCGACTACCCCTTTAATAAATCCTCAAATTTTATAAACTAGTTTCCCCGAAAACCAAATAAATTAGAATAGAATCAGAGTAGCGCAGTGGAAGCATAGTAAGCCCATAACCCTCAAGTCTCAGGAATCAAAGGTCCTTAAAAACTTCTTCAAGACGATGGTCTTCCCAACTTCTTCTTGACTTCATTTTGATAATATCAAAACTTGACATAGTCATCAATCTCATTGGTTCTTTTATATTCAACTCTGAGTTAGAATACTCGCCTCATACTTTTGAAAACACGTACATCCACCGCATTCTCGGCTGATTGGAAACTGACAGCAAAAACACTCATCTTATGACATCTAGTTTTAAGACATCAAAGCGATTGACGTCTAATTATAATCCTCATCATTCCTTATGATTCTAGAACAATACATGACATTGTTTTAATATCATATCCTGTGTCGATAATTAGGTAGGATGATTTATAATCATCTTATTAAAATGAATTAGGACACTTCTTCATTGAATAAGGAAATTATAAATCACTGAACTATAAATTTATAAATTCTCAGTTACAAGGATTGGGACGCCTCTGTTTGTAAATGACAAATTATAAACGAGTAGGCTTAAGTATGGCATTCGTACAAACAAGTTTCTTTCAATCCGTTTGTACAAATAAATCCTTTTCTTTATTTAATTATTATCAAGTCTCTAGTCTTCATCTGTTCATTTCTAAATTTATATCCAACATGATTTGCAACTCTCTTACAAATCATAATAATCACTCTGGCATTCAGCTAAATCTCGGGACGAGATTTCTGTAAGGATGAGGGACTATAACAACCTGAAATTTTCAAAGCAAAATCAACCTATTTTATTATGATCACATTTGTACGGAGAAATTTTCCACTTTATTACATTCTATTATGTAACATAGTTTACATAACTAAAGTTAACGAGCTCACACAACCTACCTATGCTATTCTATCTATGTTTTCATCAAGTAAATGTCCTAATATGTCAAGTCAACAATCTAATATCCATTTTATCATATACGTTATCTATTTAACGTAGTTTTCACGACGTTAATACCAAATGAGCTTTAACCGTTAACGTTATTGCCTAAACCCTAATTTTGGGTAATGTAAACATCCAAGATGAATGTACAAGTAATCAAAGCTCATGTACAAGTAATATAACATCTCATTTGAATATACTTTCCCTCCAAAATAAGGTACAAGCCTTTAAAGCATAATGTACAAGTCATTAATGCACGATATTCAAAATAGCCGGTTTACCTCCATTTTCCTAAGGAATTCCGTACAATCTCTTAAGTACAAGTTACAAGCAATCAATACACTTCATTTACAATCCATTTTCATTCTTATTTCATGAAATTTCACGAATTCAAACCAAGAAACCCTAACTTGAGCTAAATACTAAACCATAACCCGTTTCTTTGTTTTTACCCGTTTTAATCCTAAACCATTAATCAAATAATGTTGTAAACACTTAAGGTAAACCTTACATTCCATTTTCTATCCATTTCTATCCATTACACACGAAATATAAACTTAAAAACCCTAATCAAACCCTAAATCCAACCCACGACCCATTTACTCATTCATACCTTCGTTCGAAAAGAGCGGTGATTGGAATATCCTCTTCTGAACGAGAATGATGATAACCCCGCACGTAGATCAATTTTCGAATATACACTGAACCTGAAGTTGATCGAATAATCGTCAATTCGCAGAGAGGATAGCGGTTTTTGACCGTACAACTTATTCAGGATAACGATACACACTAAGAAATGACCCATCCTTTTCTTTACGAACAATACGGAAGCTCCCCAGGTGACGAGATCGGGTGAATAAATCCTTTTTTTTCAAAATTCATCAATTGTCTCAGATAATTCCTTCATTTCTGACGGGGCCAAATGATAAGGTGTACAGGCGATAGGAGCAGCACCCGGCACGAGATCAATTTTGAATTCAACTTGTCAAGACGGGGGAAGTCCCGGCAAGTCATCAGGGAATACTTCATGGAAAAATCATGATACTATTACCATCTCGAGACGTTCTCAGATTTCTCCTTCTCTGAAACAGTGAGCTAAGAATAGGATGACATCCTCTTTCGATGTATTTTTCTTCCTTAATACATGATATCACTTTTATTCGAGAAGGATTATCTATCACCCTTAACCACTAACGTTCTAGTTCTAATTCGGAATGTGCCACCCTTTTTACCACAGATGATACGGCATCATTTCATCAAAACCAACTCCATGCCAATTATGACATCAAAAGCACCAAGTCTATAGGCATTAGACCGATTTAAATCAGATGATGACTAATTTAAATGCACTCCCTTTAATACGGTATTTATACGTATTACTAGCGATCCTTCCATCGGCTAACTCGACCTCATAACTAGCACTTATTCTTTCCAGTTCGTTGTCAATTAAATGAGTAAGACTAGCATTTATGAAACTCTTGTCCGACCCCGAATCAAACAACATGCTAAAATAACGATTATTGAGCAGAAACGTACCAGTCACCACATTTGGGCCTTGGGCTTGATCCAACCGCTTTCACGCAATAAACATTCCATTTGTAATTTCCTCCATACCTGCTTCTTCTTCTCGGATACAATTCACTGTTGGCAAGGTGATTCAGGTCCCACATAGCCAACTTGTAACAAACCTAAATCGGCTCGGGGGGAGGGGTATTGGGGGGAGCACTTAGTGGCTACTCCTTTAACCACGACAATCCTAGCAATATGTCCTCCATTTTCCCACAATTTATTGCATTCCATCGGCAATTTACCAAAATGAACATGTTTAACCCATTGCACTTCGAGGCGTGCCCTCCTTGGTTCACATTTTCACCTTGAGCTTGAGTCATGGCCCTAGCACCCCCATTCCTTCGGTTATTGTTTTGATTGTGATGGCGGATGTCACGGTTGTCTCCCCGGTTGTTATTACGGTTACCTTGATTATTCCCTTGATTTCCACCTTCCCATTTTCTCTTGTTTTGATCAGCATTCTTTTCCTTCCAACCCTGAACTTTATGCTCCATAAGACCATGCGCAAGTTCATATAGCTTACATTTAGGGTAGTCTCACCCATGGAAGTATGAATGCAACCCCCTTGAAATTTGACTGATCTTCTTCTTGATAGATGGAACAACCTTAGGACACAGTAAAACCAATTCGTTAAATCGGTTAGTGTAAGCAGCTATGTCATGGTCCCTTAACCTCAAGTTTCATAACTCATCTTCCATCCTTGATATTTCTTCTTTAGGACAAAACTCTTCCAACATTATCTTTTTCATATCATACCCAAGATTTCCCGTTGCCTCTGCTAAACCGAGGGTGGCGACTTGAGTGTTCCACCAGGTTAAAGCTCTACCCTGAAGGGTAGCAGCAGCAAACTTGACTTTGCTCCTTTCAGCGCATTCATGATTCCAAAAGTACTTTCACATCTTCTCAAACCAACGGCAAAGTTCAATAGCCCCTTCTTTAAACCATGGAATTGAGTAGGACCACACTTGATGAAACTTGAGAAAGTAACACCCTGGCCTTTTGTGCTCTCTCCCGGACCTTCTGCCATTGCCTGCACCTTCCACGTTGCCAGTATCGCTCCAGCACCTGTCGTGTTTTCCTGGTGGCACTATCAGCGGCACAGAGCTTTCGGCCTCTTTCGTCGGAAACAAGCTTTGGCAAAGGCAGCTTTGTACATTTGTTATGATCCCATGAATCTAACACGAACACAGGAAAAGAAAATGTAAGTACTCATACTATTGGTATAGTTATAACTTACAGGAAAAATATAATTATCGAGTGAGCAACAATCAAGGAAGCTATAATTTGGATAATCACTAAGCATCACAACACAGTATTTAAAGATCAAAGTAGATTATCTTCATTAAGCACCCAAAATTAGTACAATGCTGTAGTGTTTTACAAAACGTGACCTAATCATGACTTAGGTCATTACAAGCACTAGTACTATGTCAACTAACCGACAGGCCGGTTTAGTGACTACATGATCCAATAAGAAGAACTACTAATAATACTATAACTACTAGGTAGTCACTCCATAATCCGCATAGGACTGCGGTGTTTTACATAGAGAACAAATACACCTGGCTGCACAAGGTCACTACTGGCACTAGCCAGTTCAGTGGTAACTATACAAAAGATCCTAGAACAACAGAAAAAGGAAGAAAAATGACTACTTGGGCCCCCGGAGCGGTCATGAAGTCTCTTCTTTCCAAAACATTTGAGCACACTCCATCCACAGCATGTACTGCATCAAGGTACCCTCGCGACTGTTTGGGGGCAACTTAGCCACTGTAGTCTGCAACTGCTGGTTATCGACCTGGATTCATGTAGAGCTGTCTGCAGGGTCTGCACCTGCTCCTCCAAAGCAGTCACCTAGGTGTTCCCCCCTAGCAGCTTTAGTCGCCTCAATATCACTCACCTCCCACATCGTCTTCGTCAACGCTCCCTGTCTCTCTCTCAGATTATCCATCTCTCTATATAAGTCATCAATCACCTGAGGCTGAGCTGCGATAGCCGTAGATGGACCTGCCAGAGTCTCATAGAGTGCTCGGGTAGGGCGCATCCCAACAACTTCACCACAACATAAAGTCATACCATAACCTCCTCGTCAAACTCTGGGTCTACCATCGGCTCATCCATCTCTCCTAGTGGTACATCCCACTCTATCCATCCATTATTATTGTTGTTGTTTGCAAAGTGTGCATGGCCTGGATTCGGTACAAAAAATAAAACTCAATGTTGAAGTTGGGCACAGAGCATTCGCAGTCCGTCATTGGAAGGTGAGGTTTCGCCAGTGATAATCTCGCAATACAGGGATACGTATAAAGGTCACTATATTAATAATAATTTAACTACGCAAATTACTAATGTATGCAAAATAATTATGAAATGTAGCAAATAATAAATGTATGCAATACATTAGATATGATATTTTCAAAGTATGATAAAAACTTTATATTGATGTACAGTATAATAATAACATATATCTTCTACATATATTCATAGTAAATTTATTAATAAATACTTAAGTGATAATACACCCGCAATATATAATGCAAGAAACGTAATTGCAAGAACGACTTGGCCGGCATCATGAGGAATTTGTGGCGGCGCTAAAAATTTTTTAAAAATAAAGTTATAGTTTAGGGAACAATTAGACCGGAGTCTGGTTGGGAAAATTCAGATTGTTGATGTTGGTAAGTTGTGGGAGCATATTCCAATTGTGGGATGGATGATTGTGGAGAATAAACGTTGTGGTGAACTGAGGATTGGTACTCATTTGATGGATAAGTGATTGAAAGAGGTGTTGATTGACTGGTTGTGAATTGTTGAGTCTGATAAGGTGTTACAAACTGTGAAGACGGATATGGTGAAACATGATGTTGAAGTTGAGAGTTCGGGAGAGTGTGTAGATGAGATTGATAAGTTGACGGAGGTAATTGGTGAGATGCAACTAAAGCAAGAGGATCGGAGTTACGTTCATGCATCAAACGAACTTCATTTGCATGTCTTTCGTGTTGTTGCAGGTAAGCATGAAGCTGATCAACATTGGTAGTATGCAAGTCTTTGACCAATTTAACATCAGTAACAAATTTGCTCCATTCATCAGGAAGAGTGTTTAAAAACTTGGTGTTAACTTGAAATTGCTCCAATGGCATCTTGTAGATGTTCATATCATTGAGTAACAGAGTGAACCTCAAGTAGTACTCATGTAACGACTCTCCTTTCTTGTAAGTGAACTTATCGAATTCATCATACAGCTTACATTCTCGTTCTTGTTTTGTTAACGACGTTCCTTGCATTAGCAGTTTAATCTTCTCCCAAAGATCTTTTGCAACACGATGTTGACTCACAAGAGCATAGATTTCAGTTGGAAGGCCTTGGAGAATGATGTTTATTGCTTTGATGTCACAATCAGCTTGAATGGCTTCAGCGGGAGTGAGTTCAGTATATTCCTTAAGTCTTGTTACACCATCCACAGTGATTGATGGCCAAACGAGTGGACCTTTTTCAACAGAGGCAAGAATCATTCTTCCATGAGGTCTATTCAACATATACAGTTCCATTCGGCTCTTCCAAGAATCATACAAGTGTTTTTCAAGCATTGGTGGTTTGTTGTCTCCTCCTGAAAGAAGTGACTTATCGGCAAGAGTCGTCATTGTGGTATCAAAAAGATTACAAATTGATCGATCGGTGGTAGAAAGAAATTGTGTTTGGTTATGTGATTGTTGAGTCTTGAAATTAAACTACACGGGATTTTACAATTCTCGACAAAACCGGGAAAAACAAATTAATGTTTCACGGGATTTTACAAGTCAAAGAAAGAACTGTATAATTTTAGAAATTTGAAAATTTGGTGTCCTTCTTGTTCGGTCCTTCTAGTTCGGTTATCAAAGAAAACCTTGTTCGGTTGATCTTGTTCGGTTCCAACTAATGGTTACTAGTTTGGTTAGTCTTGTTCGGTTCCAACTAGTTCGGTTGCAATTGAAATATCTTGTTCGATTCCAACTAGAAGACTACTCGTTCGGTTCCAATTGAAATATCTTGTTTGGTTCCAACTAGAAGACTACTCGTTCGGTTCCAATTAAAATAAAGTCGTTCGGTTCTAATTGGGATGAACTCGTTCGGTTCAAACTAGGAGCCAACTCGTTCGATTGTCTAGTTCGGTTCCCACAACTCCGAAACCCAAATTTTCAAAACTCAAAAAGATACATTTTGAATGGTTTTTAGCAAAAATTCTTGTACAACTAGTGTTACTAACCCTATAGGAACAATAAAAATGAAAACTTTAAGGTTTTTAAGCCAAAAAATTTTGAATCACTATTTTGCTCTTTGTAAAGGTTTTTAAACACAAATCAAACACAAAAACTAAACACACCACTCCATGGCTCTTGATACCAATTAAAGAAACATGTAATCTTATGATCTACCAAGAACAAGAGAAAGAGATGTGGATTGTGATGGATGGAATGGATGAATTATATTATGTGTGTGAAAATGGAAAATGAAACAACCAACCCCTCTCCAATGCTAGGAGAGGGCTTATATAGTTACATGATGGCTGGCCCATTGGCTATGATGGGCTTCCCATGGGCCTTAGGCCGGATTAGCTTCTATACTTAACATGACACAATCTACAAGCTAAGACCTATTACAACTTGGAAGTGACCGACACTTTTTGTGTTTCCAATAAAATTTAAGGATGAGATAAGGTAGTTCAAGTGAGGTCTTAAGGTTCTGCTGAATGGTAAGACACGATCGCGTTTCTAGATCTTTTTAACAGATTCCGTTGATTATCAGGTTCGAGTTCATACTCATGTCATATCGGTGGTGTTCCCAAATCTTTAGGTCGTGTGTCAAGTTGTTCTTCTCATGAACTTTCAGTTGATGGTAGCTAGTCCTTAGGTCGATTTTTGAGTAGACGATACATCCTCGCAGTTGATCGAAAAGATCGTCTATACTAGGTAATGGGTAACGGTTAGCTTGTAAATTTTTGGTAGTCCTTGTACATCCTGAAGGATCCATCAGAGGTTTTGTTGATACAAGGGTCTCATAATTTACGTGATTCTATCTCACTAAAAAGTAAGTATATTGAAGAAAATCTTCTAGTTCTATTGGTTATAATCCAATTAGAGTGATATGCTCATTACATTCTAGAACCTTTCAATCGGTAATTTCCATGACTACAAGAAGCATGATTTAGTCTCTCGGCTAAGGTTGTGGTGTTTCCTCATGCTAAGGTTAAAGAAAAACTACTTAGTTATGATGCTTACAGATGCGAATACTGACTGACACGACTCATGAATACGCACGCAAAATATTAATAAAACACAAGTACAATATAATCTCGTTGACAATGTAGAGGAAGGTAAGAAAAAAATATACATATATAGAGATGGAACAGAAAGGTAATTTGACAAAATTTTATGGTTACTACTCCCAGCATAGCATGGTCCTTCCTAAATTATACATAGGTGATCAGGCTATGCATAATTTAGGAACTAACGATAAAATGCTCATTTCGTCAAACTAATGTTATGTTAAAAAAATCTTATACGGTATAAACGATATAGTTTATAAGGTAGCAAAACAGTTCGTGGTAATGAAAACAAGGTAGTTTATATAACGACACAAGGTATTTTGTAAGATAACAGGAAATGTTTTATGAGGTGATAACAAAATAGTTTACGAGAAAGTTACGTGACGGTTTATAATGTAATGGTAACAAATGGTTTACAAGTTGACAACCCAATAATTTATAAAGTGACAACGTAATGGTTTATAAAAGACACGAAGTAGTTCATAAGATGATGACGACATAGTTCATAAATTGATAGCGAAATAGTTTGTAAGATGACTGCAAGGTAATTTATAATAGGGTAGAAAAAGAGTTTATAATTAACCGTAAAATAGGTTATAAGATGGAAACGAGTTAGTTCATTAATTGATAGTCAAATAAGTTATGAGGTAATAGTAGGATAATTATAAAATGTTGACAAAACGGTTCATGGAATGATATCAAAATAGTTTTATAAGGTGTTAAAATAAACAAGAAGCTATCAGCAAACGGTTTGTAAACTGGTGTAAAATAGTTCATAACGCGACAACAACTATGTTTATAAGATGACACTAAAATAGTTCATAGGATACCATCCAGTTAGTTAATAACAATAAGACAGTTTACATAATAATAGTGAAATGGGTTGTAAGACGGTAAAGGAGTAGCTTACTTATATTTACTAGAGAATTGAAGTGTAACTGACAAAATCGTCATGACACAAATTGAACAAATGATTTAGGAAAATCCACACAATACACGAAATTCACAGGTAAGTACTAGTGCAAAACTCTTAGAGATTACAGTCTAAGTCGACTTAGGTTTCACTAGATAAGGAAAAATCTCTCCTTAAACGTCAGTGTTATCTTTGACGGCGTTAGAGCTCCAACGAGTTTTAACCTCCTAAATACGGTTTGCACGGTTCAGATTTCTAATTTGCCACCGCGGCCTCTAAGTTGAATATCGAAATGAGTGTCCTACAATTCCTACTCACACGGACAACACTCTTGTAGTTATTGCACTTCACAGTGCAGTGTGGTGCAACTTACGTTTGTTGTAGAAGGGAAATTTTGCTACATATCCGTCCTTGTAATTTGGTTTAGCAATGTAAGCTCTCACGGCCTTTTGTCATTTATTTTGTTGTTGGCATTCCTTACTACCTTGGTTTCCTAACGTACGACCTAATCCATTTAGTCGCGAGCCATGTGGATTCTTTCCTCATAAACAATATTAGCTTCGATAGCATTAGCAATTCGTTGGGTTACAATACACTCGATCCTCGTGGAACTCATTCCTTGTCTTGTCGTCGGTATTTACTTCAAAATCGAACGGGGTAAAGGAAATGAAATAAGTCGAATAAATGAATAAGTATAGACTAATTTATACAATTTATTTATTTAAATGAAGAGGCGTCCCAATCCTTTCAAATAAAGAGATTATAAATTAGCCTACTTAATAATTTCTGATGCAATACGCGTACTCACAAAATCTTCAAGGTGGTGGATGAAAATACGATGCAGGCACTCTAATGAGTATGGGACGAGTGTTTAAAACTCGTCTTCGGAGACGGGGAGTAAAACAATTAGGGAAGATCGACATAGAGATCAAAATAGCTGATGAGTATACAGTTAAAGTAAATAAGATAAAGGTCTTTTATGAACGAGTTTACATAGCAATTACCATATTAAACCTCCAGTTACAAGTCCCGCCCATACAAGACTTGTGAAACTTAGATTCATACATAATTCCATGTAAACATAACCGTGTCGGGTTTCACGTAATACGATATTGTATAAGGTTATGAATAATAAGTTTGAGACCATTGCATCGCTCACAATGTCTTAGACAAATTTTAGAGACCATTGTGTCATCCACAATGTCTTAGAAAGGTTTAATATTTATATAGACAACTTCCATATAAGTAAATAGAGGAATAAACGTAAGGCGAACGTAAACCGCGGAGAAGAGATAACCGCAAAGAAAAGATAATCGTAGAGAAAAGATAACCGCAGAGAAAAGATAATCGCAGAGAAAAGATAAGCGTAAGCTCATAGCAAAAACACGTATAAGGCACACATAAAAGCACGTAAGGATCACATACTGGTTATAGACCAGACCTAGATATTCTACCTGGTTCTCTATAACCTTGGCTCTGATACCAATCTGTCACACCCCCAGACGGGGCCTGGACGGAATACGTGTCCGAGGGCGTGACGTCATCATACTTCGAACACAAGGCACAAGAGAACGACCACTAATGGACGTTTTGAAAATCATAACTCGTTGCATTATTTAAAAATAGATAAGTTTTACAAGATTTAAAAGAAAGTAAACATTTGCGGAAGCATAAGTAAAATGTAGCGGAAGCATAATTTAGTTTTAAAAGATAGCGGAAGCGAAATTTATGTTTTTCAAAAGACAACGAGTATGATAATTTGATAAGTCTTGAAATAGGGTATCATATTGCACGTAGACTCCACATAGCACGTCAAGAAGTCCAAAGCTATTCACCTGAGAAAAACATGCTAAAAATGGTCAACATAAAGTTGAGTGAATTCATAGGTTTAAGTAAAACATTTACGAGGATAAAAAACGTTTAGTGAATACAGCTTCACTCAAAGTATTATGAAAAGTGTTTAGTAATTGGAATGTTCAACCAAAGTAGTGTGAACCATAAGATTTTAAAGCATATGTGACAATCTTAGCAGTTTACGATTTCACATACAAAGCACATGTGACCGTTATAACGAATACAACTTCACATGAAAGTATTTATTGTTGCACTAAGCTCATGACACCGATGCTAATAACAACAGGGCATATCATATCATGCCACATAGTATTCCTGCCCTTAACTGGTGTCCCAAACCAAAGACCACCACAATGCACATCGACATGACATATATCCGTTTGTTCTTCGTTAAGTGGAACCAAAGCAGATAGGGATAATTAGTCCTAATAGATCTATTTATTCATTCGTGCTCACTTAACCAATCCAATTTTCCATAGGTGACTAACGGTTCATGATAGTTCGGGCAATAGTGGTTTGTAGCAAAACTTAGGCAACACATAAACAGGAAACGATAACAGAAAACACTTGTGTCCAATGTAAAAGTAATCAACGTTTTCATAAAAGCTTAAAGCACTTAAATCCATAAGTAAAAACGAGTATGACATCAATCATGTAACGAGTTTGTAATCAACGTATAAACGAGGTTGAAATTCAGTAACGTAAACGAGTTTGTAAACGAGCATGTTTCTCACCCCAAAAGTAGTAAAGTATATGTAAAACAAGTAAAACGTGGGGCTATGAACTCACCTTGATGTTGTAGAGCGATTGGCAGAAATGCACATAATAAGCACAACACAAACGGAAAACGGAACGGCTCGACCAAGAAGATGCAGCTTAACTTATCGGCTATATCCCACTAGCTTAGGATGATGAATTGGGGTTTTTCGATGGATGAGTACATCAACGCGACACGTTGATAAAGGATTTGGATTTCAAGTTGTAAGAGTTTGGTGGTTGGTTAAATAAAATAAATCAAAAAGTAAACGCAAGGTATGTAATATACTCCGTATATATTACATACGAAAAAGAAACAATTATATAATTCATATGGTGAATTATATAATAAAGACAAACAACCAAAAGAATAAGTCGCAATATATGATACTTTACAAGTATTATATAAGAAACGTGAGAAAATAATTGTAACAATATAATTCGACACATTTTTGGAAAGCACCAAATAATTTAATAAAGAGTTCTCGTTTAGAAGTAAACACACGTTTTAAAGTTACGAATTAAATAAAGGATGTTTTGAAAGTTTTTACAAAACTTATTATTTTGTCTATTAGTCGAGAATTGTAAAATAATATTTTATAATTTAGTATTTTGTTTTCTTGACGGTTTTTAGTTAAAATAGTTATCTCGTTTGTAAAAGTATGACTTTCGTTTGTTGTCGGGTTATTGTATAATTACATATTAAAAATCTTAAGACTATACATATTGTCCTTTTATCGGGTTTCTAAAATATTAGGCTTATAGTAAAAATTACTAAGTATAGGAATTTATAAATTTTTTGACAT
This sequence comes from Tanacetum coccineum, assembly GCA_026074375.1. Lineage (NCBI taxonomy): Eukaryota > Viridiplantae > Streptophyta > Magnoliopsida > Asterales > Asteraceae > Tanacetum > Tanacetum coccineum. The sequence continues at coordinate 17,899 of BQNB010047736.1, read as the reverse complement.
GGCCTATTTGTTTATAAGACGTTTCCATTTCTACCAAAATCAATGTTTTTCCCACTTGATCAATCCACGTTCCAATATATATCTAACAAAGTGTATAACCCGAATAAATGAAACAAAACATAACCTATGTGTTGTTAAACGCAAGACCAAATGTTTTATATGAGCTGAACCAAACGCACCCTAATGGCTGAACCAGACAACCCTATATGGACTGTTAAACCCATAGCCAAACACTCCTAATTGCTGTTAAACCTGTTGCCAAACAGCCCCACTGGCTGTTAATATCAAATCCAAACGCCCTATTTGCCCGTTAAACGCGTATCCAAACGCCCCTAAATTCTGTTTAAACGCTGATCCAAACACTCCTAAAGGTTGTTATACATAAAAAAATGAAAATAGTAAAACGACACATTTATTTAACCAATTTATACCACCATATTATTCGGTTATATTTATAAAAACTTTTACATTTTTAATAGCCGATTATACCAAACAAACCACCAAACTTTTACATTTTTAATAGCCGAATAAACCACACGACAATGGTGATGATGACGACACGGCTACGCCGCAATGAGATGGCGGCTGCTATAGAGCGGCACCCATGATGGTGGCAGCGGTTGCGGCTACTGCAGCCGCGGTGGCGTCGGTTGGTGGTGGTTATGATAGGGGTGGTGACGATGGAAAAATGTGACAGCAGGGAGTGGTGATGATGTTGGGTTAGTGGTCGTCGTGGCAGCAGTAGTGGAGAGGGTGATGATGGCAGCGGTGGTTGGTGGTGGTGATGAGGTGAGACGATAAAGATGGTGAGGGTGGTGACGTGGTAAGATGATGACGGGGGTGATGGCGGCTGTGGAAGGTGGGGCAGCGGCGAAGATGGTGGTGATGTTGTTGATGTTGGTATCGTTTGGATGGTGGGACGAGGATGGTGGTCGGGGTGGCAGCGGCTATGGCCGGAGATGCCGGAGACAGCGCCGAAAACTCGCAGAAAAAAGAGAGAGGAGATGGAGGGTGGCTAGGTTTTTATAAAAAAAATGATATGAAAACCCTAGTTTCTTTGATTTATATACAAGAAGGATTTAAAAAGAAATGTCAAGTGTATAATAGATTAGGGTAAGTTTTGTAAATATTTCCCCCAGGGACTTAAAACGTAATTGTTTGGTGTATTTTTATAAAGTAATGGTTCGGGACTCGTTTCGATAAGTTAACGATTGATTTAAATTACGAAAATTGCGCCATTGTTTTCCAAATAGTTTTTCCCATAAAATTGAGTATTTACATGACTTATTTTATAAATGTTTTTATAAAACTTATTTAAAAATCATTATTATTTATTTGGTACCATTGGGTGTCGCGGGTAAACTTTGTCCGTAAAAATAAAACTTTAATTTGAACCTTTGCGTTTTTAAATAAACGCTTTTGAATAAAATATTAAATAATTTATTAAATATTTTTATTTAATAAAAAGTGATACATAAATATAAATTTAAATATTTTTGTGTCGGTACGCGTTGTATGCGGTTTTCAAAACTTTGCGAGGCTATTTTAGTCATTTTCTGCTTGGTTTCGTGTCTCGGGTAAAACTAAAAAGTTGTTCGGAATGTCGTTTTACATCAAATTGCTTTAGAGTCCGAGTCGTGAAAACGTGATTTAGTGGGTCGTTTTTGATAAGTCAACTTAGGAATAACATATATCTTCTCGTTTTCAAGTCAAATAAGTTTGAAAATAAATTTGGAAATGAGCGATAATAATAGTAATTATGATTTATTATTTAAATACGTTTCAAAAATTTACCGGCTACGCGGTAATCGTTTTTATGTGACCGTAAAAGGTCAAAAGTCAAAAAGTCAAGTCGGAACCAAAAAGTCAAAGGGTAAAATAGTAATTTAAAATTTTGAAAATTTCGGGCTGTGACACTTATCTCGTTGACTTCATTCTGGTGTTGCTTCAGGATGTCATAAAGTTTGTGATAGGAGACAGTCTTCAGTTCTTGACTCTGCTTAACAAATATCACAAACCATTGCCATTCTGGTTGTAATTAAAGTAAGAACTGAACATTCACTTGATGATTTGTAACATCACACTGATTCCTGACAAGCTCATTCATCATCTTATAGAACCTTGAGTAATACGATTCAAGTGATTCACCATCCCGTGATGTGAATTTTCCAAATTCCCAATACAAATTGGTTTCAAGATCTTGAACATTGATTGATTCACCTTGTTTCAACCTTTCAATGGCTTTCCACATTTCACATGCATTAGGACAAGCATCAACTGTGGAGTAGATATCGTTATCTATCCCTGTGAGAATGATCTGAACGGCTTCAGCTTCAGCATTCAGTTGATCCCGTATGTCTTGTGAAACATTCTTATAGTTCTCCATGTACCCTTCTGTGGTTGTTTCAGAACTACCTTCAGCAACTGGAACTGTCTTCTCAGTCCATTTAAACTTGTATGGTGGATTTTGGAGACAATAGTGGATGAGTTCATTGTTAGGTTTGGTGTCGATGTATCTCTTGATTCTGGATTTCCACTGAACGTAATTACCCGGTGCTAACATTGGTGGACGATCTTTGCCACCCGCTTCCATGATAGCATTATGAAGAGCATTGGATGTGTGAGTTTGCAAATTGGTATTGGTATTTGACATTTTGATGTAGTTGTGAATGGATATCGGATCTTAAGTTTTATGAAGTGATTGAGTCTTAGGAATACACGGGATTTTACAATTCTTGATAAAACCGAGAAAATAAGTTAATATTTCACGGGATTTTACGAATCAAAGAAAAAACCGTATAATTCACCTAATGGGGATGTATAAATCACCCAAGAGAAGTGTATAAATCACCCAAAATAAGTGTATAATCCTCCCAAGCAAAGTGTATCAATTTCCCATAAAAACAGTGTATTGATCGCCTGTGCTTATAGATCTCCTGACCAATGTATAGATCGCCTGACCAATGTATAGATCGCCTGACCAATGTATAGATCGCCTGACCAACGTATAGATCGCCTGACCAAGGTATAGATCGCCTGACCAACGTATAGATCGCCTGTTGTAATGAGTATGTATAGATTGCCTTTGTTAACGTATAAATTGCCCAAAGGTGATCGAAACTCAAAACTCAAAAATCTTAAAAGACACATTTTTTCACGTTTTTACTCGATTTTTCTTGCACAACTAAGTATATTAAAGCTAGGAGGACCTTAAAAATCCAAACTTTAACGTTTTTAAGACGAAAAATTTGAAATCAAGATTCAAGTACAAATAACCTCTTTTTGAACCAAAAACCTTAAAAAGATCAACCTTTTGATGTATTTTCAAGGATTGACTTGTAATTCTAGCCTATATGAAGGTAAATAAACAAGAAAGTTGCAAGCTTTATGGTTTTTGAACACACAAAAATGAAACCCTCTTTTTGTATAGTGTTCGAACCAAGTGAAAAACAAAGAAAACTAAGAACAAAATCACCAAAAACCCCTTGGCATATGATACCACATGTTATCCCAAAGCTTAATCCATATCACAACACAATAAGCAAACCTAATAGGCTATAATAAGCCGAAAATAAGAAGAAGAAAGATAGGAAATGAAATGTAGAATATTAGATTAGAAGAGAGAATGGTGAGTTACAAAATGAGAGCAAAATGCAACCAACACCCTCTCCATGTGTGGAAAGGGTCCTTTTATACCCTATGCCTTCACTTAAGGTGCATGGGCTTTCTATGGGCCGGGCTTGGCTTCTCATGGGCTTTGAGCCCTTTACATGGACATTACTTTTTTATATTCCAAGCCCATTTAACCCGACTAGCCTATTACTTAACAAGACTAATTATGACTAATAAGACCGATAACATTCTTGTTTGACTTAATAAAATTAAGGCTAACAATATCCTTAGGGATACATTTTTGTAAACTTCTAAAGGCTACTTGAGGACAAGTAGGATTCAAGTGGGGGAATATTTGATGACATCAAATAATGTTTATTTTATAGCATCATTTATCCCATGTTATTAACCCATTTTGTATAGTTATTGCAAAGAATTGTTACTTAATCGTTTATATTTGAGAATTGCAGTAATTATGGAGTAATTGGTGAAAGTTAGCAAAAGGCACGCATTTTGGAGCATAAACGAAGAGTTCGAGAAAGTCTACTGATCTGACAGCCAATACGCCGTATTATTCTAGACCTATACGACGTATCCAAGACTTTGACGAATCAAAAGACCATTGCCTGACTTTGAAGAATACGTCGTATCCACATTAACGATACGCCGTATATAATACTTTGGTCAATAAAGAAGAACAAGCTGGATTTACCCAATACACCGTATCCATCAAGAAGATACGGCGTATCCGTGCCTACACTTCACAAGAAACCACGAAGACATAAAGACCAATACGCCATATCCAGGAAACCCCTATACGTCGTATTCACAATATAGTAATAAAATATTCTGAAAGATATCAAACGTGGTCCTTACTCAAAGAAATCCCCAATATGCCATATCCCACATGGATGGATACGGTGTATCGACGCGATTCCAGACACTATAAATAGACGACCCTAAACTCAGTTTTAATCATGCAAGTGAATCCCTAAACCACCAAGTCGACCAAGAGACGATTAGAAGAGCATAGAAGGTCAGAAAAGAGCCTCAAGATCATAGGAAAACTCTTGTAATCTTCGTACAACCGAATACGCGTTCGATTGAGGTTTCTTTATTTTAATCGTTCATATATCAAACCGTGTGTATTTTTACAATGACTATCGGCTGATACCTTTAGGTATCAGCCATGTTTATGAAGATCTAATGTTTGGTTTGTTTATCTTGATTGCTTAATTTATCGTTGATTGTTGTTTATGTTTATCAATTTATATTCGTTTACGTGCTTAAGTATGTGACCTATCATTCAACTGGGTCTGTTCCTACATATTTAATGCGCTACAACTTCGGTGTTGTTTGGGCATAGGCTAAGAGTCCGGGATAGCTCTCCATATTGTAATTTATATATCTAGAATCATAGGATCACAAATATTGACCTATCTTTGCCTTTAGATTAGTGAGCTTAGTTGAGCCATAAGGTGACCTTGGTATCAACGAGTACGTTCTTATTCCATTGGTAAGGACTCGGACAGTGGACTACTAGTATATAAATCGCCGTTAAGCAGTAAGTGGGTAAAGTCTCGATGAGCTAGGGTTTAGTAAGAGCACCATTACTTAGATCCTAAGATAGATTATAATCAACATAAGGATGCTTTATGCGGATGCGTCTAATTGTGACAGAATTAGCGTGTCTAGGTCTTAGGATGAAGTACCGCCTAAGTCTAGGAATGATATACCCTTCGAGATAAGACAATCATTGCACTAATAAACAAACTTGCGTTTTATCGGATTATTCATGGTTGATACGTTTTCCTTACATTAGTTCTCGACAGCTTCTCTATCGTTTTCTTGTCTTCTTGTGTGTGTTTATTGCTTTACTTGTCATCAAAACCTTAGGTTAGATACACAAAACCGTGCCAGTCTCTCAGGCTGAAACCCCCCTTTTACATTAGTTTTAGGTTTAACTTAGATAACTAAAATACTGATAGAATTAGGAATTAACGCTCTCGCTCTTAGTGATCGACACCCTACTTACCACGAAACTCCATCTGACCGGGTACACTGCCCGTTAAAGTGTTGTTTTTAGGTATAGTCGGCATAAAATAAATAGTAAAACTTGATACATAAATAACACCTACACAACGACACATCATCACCATATCCCAATATCTTTGCCACGTGATCATTTCCGAATTTGACTGTACCCAAAAATTTATTGACGAAATTGGTGAGCTAAGAGCGATCTCCGGTCATATGCTTGGAGCAGCCGGAGTCCAAATACCAGAGAACAATTTGGACGACCTGCAGTCATCAAGAGAGGAAGATGGAACATCAGAAACTATGGATCCCCAAGATTGACTGGGTTCCTTTTTGTTAGCAGATACAGATTTAAGAACCTTAGATTTGCTAACAGGAACATTAGTTTTAGATTTCCTAGGTTTCCTTGAGTAAACCAATGTTACAACAGGCTTAGGTGTTTCATTTTCTAGAGCAGTTGGTTTCCTAAGGGGTACTTCAGTAGTTGTGGTAATCCTAGTTAAAGGGCACACATTTCCTACTATAGTGAAGGTCCGACCAGTAGGTCTCTAGATGTATCCAATATTTATAAACACCTTTCCTGTTAGTTTCCAAACTTTTCTCTTTGAACTTTGCTTAACAGATTTAGATTTATTACGAGCATTCACATTATTGATAAAATCAAGAACACACAAATCATGATTATCAGAAAGCATGCAACCATTACACTTAACACATTTAAGTTCAGAATTCGCATTAAGCTTGGAATGCTGCATATGAGCAGTTCCTTTAGGTTTAACAACACAGTCTTTATTTTTCAAACTAGATTCAACTTTCCTAGGGTGGGCTTCTACTTTATTCTTCTGAGTACTACTTGGTGTTTCCCGATTCTTATCTTTCTTTGTATTGCCTGAAGGCTGTGATCCGCTAGCACTAGTAGACGGTTTTACTCCTGTAGAAGACAACATAGGTTTGTTAGAAACTAGGTTTGATGTAGAGGCTGTTTTGGTGATTGTGTATCCTGAGGATGTGACGGGCTCAGTGAATCTAACTCTTTTATCCTTGTTCTTTGGGGCCACAGCCACTAATTTTCCATCAGTATTGTTGACACTCGGGCAGGTTTTACTGATGTGTGTAAGCAACTCCTGAATTAGTTTAGCATACCTACAGGTAGATTCTAAGGAATGATCTAGTGGATATTTTGATTTAACATGTTCAAGTAGATCCCTAAGAACTGTAGCTTCTTCTTGAGTGTGCTTAATAGGCAGAGTGAGCTGTCTTTTTATTCAACAATTTAGGTGTTATTGGTTCCACATCAATCTTAAGCATTTTTGGATCACTAGGGTGTTTCGTAACATCGTTATCAACTAGAGCTTTTCCTTTAAGTTTCCTTAAATCATCCTTAAGATCTGTAATTACCAAAACTTTTTCCTAAAGACTAGCATTTAAATCAGAGATTTCCACAGACTTTAGATTGACTTGATTAATTACATCATCACATTGTTCTTTTGATCGAATACGTGCTGGTTTAATCGAGTCATAAAGTTGCTTATAGGTCTATTTCAAATGCTCATTCTCAGCAATAAGCTTTGACACCCTATGATCCAATTCAATATTTATTGTTTCAATCTCTTCTAAGTCCTTTTTAATCTTATCCTCATTCATTTTTCCACTTAGAGATTTAATTCTCTCTTTCAACTTCTTTATGACTGTGTCTTTCTCTTGGGACTGAGCTTTCAATTCATTTAATTCAAACAATTGATCAAAAATTGGAGCACTTTGATTGGAAACAGAATTGTTCCTTTGAAAAATTTCCTGAAATGTTTTTCAAGAGTGGTAAAAAATTTTAACAGTGTATCGTAAATCTTTTTTTCAATGAAATCCTTTTTGTTGAGAAGCTCAGTCTCAAGTTTGAGACACTTTTGACATTCATGCGCATTCACAGAAGCAATATCCACAGAAGAATTCATAATTATGTTCACAATATCTTTGTTAATGACTTGTTCCAAGAGTCGTTCATTTTCGTTCAAAACTTGATTCATTTTCACTTCAAATGTTTTTGACTCTAAACGATGTTGTTCCACAGCCTGTTCCATTTGATGGAAGACATTTTGGACTTCAAAAAGTTCATCAATCAAATATTGATCGAATGTATTAAATAAGTCCTTCAGAGCTTTTACAAATGAAATTATTTCATCCCTAAAACAAGCTTTTGTATGTTCGAACCCCCACGAGCCCTCAGTGATGGCTGTGGGTGTGGTTCTTTCTTTGACAACCACGTCAAAACCAGCAAGATGGTATTTAAGTTTCTTCAAACTTGTATTAACCATGCTAACTTTAGGAAGTTCTTTTGGAACCTCAACTTTGGTGGGTCTACTAGAAAGAGTGGGTTCTGGAGAATTCACAGAATTCTTAGACCAAAAGGCTTGTTCAGCAGATAATTCAGTTTGTGGAACAAATCGTGTTTCAAAATCTTGAGAAAGTTGATTAAGGACAGCATAATCGACTGGTGTAGTATTAACTTTCTTTTCTAACATCATAGGATCTTTTTGTTTTAAAATCATTTTTGAACGACTCTCTTCAGCAAGCATTAGGGTCTCTTCGGAGTCAGGAATCAAAATAGCACTAGTATTCTTAATGACATTACCATCATAAAGCTTTGGTTCCAACTGCTGAGCTTTCTTCAGATAGAAAGGATTTTGAAAACCTAGAGCTTGTTTAGTGGTATGATCATAGAAAAACTGAGGTTTCGTCAACATGTGAACAATTTGTGCAGATTGATCTCTTTTAAAAACAATATTATCTAGTTGTTTGATCTTCTTTTCTAACGCAATCTCTCTATCGATGTTCCTAGATTCTTCTTTCTTAAAATCATTTTTGAGAAGAGTAAATGTTTTCATTAAAGAATCCTTTTCTTTTAAATGTTCAGAAAGAGTTTGTTTAAGACGATCAATCTCTACAGACTGTGCACTTGAATCTGAAATGGTATCATTACTCCTTAAATCAACATTTTGTCCTTCTTTCAAAACTTTAACTTGTTCCTTATATCTTTCAAGCTCAGCTGTTAAAGCATCATTAACACTTTTATTGTCCAGATTTATCTTTGTACAATTAACAACTTGGGTTTTTAGTTGTTCAATCACAGATAATATTAGTACATCTTGTTGTGCAGAAGAATTAGAATTCTGAACAGCCGCCTGTTGTGATTCAATTACATACTTAGAATAAGGAATGATATTGCTATCACTGGTTATTTCAGTCTTTGAATGGTTCACAACATTCGACTGTTCAGAAGATGGCATCGCCTGCACAACTTGATTAATCATATTATTATTCACATTATCATGATTGTGTACCTCAGCGAGAGCATCTGAACCATAATGAGATAAATTCGCCATGATAGCAACTTTGGCAGTGTTAAGTTCATCACAATCAGAGTCATATACATCCAAATCATCAGCTTGATAAGCAACATTGTGAGTAATGACAGTCTGTGTGGCTTGTCTTTTTGCAATTCCTGGATCTGCCAAAAATGCTAGTTCCTCCTCATGTAGAACTTGACCATTTGCTTGAGCTTGTACCAGCAACACTTTCTCCTTAAACCACGAATGCCAAAACTGTTTGACTAGGCATCAATAGAAAGTAGGATAGAAGTTAAGGCATATCTAAGGTTGGAACCTCTTAGAAAAAACCACTATCTCTGTAAACCCTGCACTTTCATCAGGCTTGCGCAAGAACCCCACTTGATTATGTTTGTCGCAGTATTTTAATTGAGCCATGAATCGAAAGTAGGAATAAAAGGTAGTGACTTGAACTGAAAATTTATTGGGTTTAGGTACGAGTGAGGTTGTAGATGTTGGTACAAGACCTAAATTTTTTTGGGGACTATTATTCTTATAAAAATAAAGAAGATTTTTATTGTGCGAAAAGGAGATAGCAATAAACAGATAAGTATGAAAGAGAAATCAAACATTATCTATATATAGCTTCTCTATTAACGACAATAGCGTCATAAAAATCTGTAACGGTAACATTTAAACAGTGTTTAAGTAGAGAAAGTCAATTTTCCGCAACCAGCACTAACAATAACCTACCAGTATTAAAATTTACACTACCAGACTTAACTTTGGTCAACCAGAATTAATTATGATACAACCCGAATTAACTCTTTTTCAACCAGAATTAAGTATTTACTGAAGATTTACAAAACAAAGACCTTATCACACTGCTTACATCAGCAAATCCATGGTTTATTCTTGCAAGAATTAGCCTAAAACATAGAAAAAACATGCTGCATAGAGTTTGTATAGACAAAAATTAACCTACTAACTACCAGAATTAATACTACTAACTACCAGAATTAATACTACTAACTACCAATATTAATACTACTAACTACCAGTATTAATACTACTTTAGCCATATTTTAGTTAAACTAACTACCAGAAGTATACACACTATACAATTTAGCCTCCCCATAAACTGTCGCAATATGTTTTTATCATCCCTAATACGAACCACTAAGTAATTAACCCGTGTCCATCAAAAGGATTAGATCCAATAGGTCAGCTACATTTAAGTCTGTGTGAAATTTCTCCACACGAATGAGCTTCTTCTCATAACAATCTCTTATAAAATGGTGGCGTATCTCGATGTGCTTTGTCTTGGAATGATACACTAGGTTCTTTACAATGCAGATTATGCTTTCATTATCAATGTGGATTTTGGCATTCATGAAATTGAAACCATAGTCCAGTAGTTGATTTTGAACCCACAATACTTGTACACGGCAATTTGCAGCAGCTACATATTCACTTCATTGTAGCATAGCCACTATGGTCTGTTCTTGCATGGCCATGAAGAAGTCCCCTTGTCCAAGAAATTGTCAACCACCTGTTGTGGATTTCCGGTCAAGGTTTGACCCCCCATCATCACTACAAGAAGTGCCGTCCAGGGTCAAAAGGTATTCTCGTGATACCAATAAGCCAAATTTTGTTTGCCCTTAAGGTACTTAAAGATTCTCTTTTACAGCATTTAGATGTGAAGTCCTTGGAGGGACCTGAAAACGAGAACAACACATACTGCATACGTTATAACAGGCCTATGAGGCATTAAATACATAAGAAACCTTTCATGGATCTATATAAGTGTACATCCACATCAACACTTGCCTCATCTTTTGTAATGCACTTTGTCTCCCATGGGGGTTATTGTAGTTTTCTCATTACAAGATCAAATTTCTTGAGTACTCAGCTACAATACTTGTCCTGAATATGAAGATTCCCCTGCCTTGTTCATGTTTTGACTTTGTAATCCTAAGAAAAAATTGAGTTTCTCCTATAGACGTCATCTGAAATCTGCTTTTCATCAAGGCTTCAAACTCATCACACCCAGACTTTTTGGTAGATCTAAAAATGATATCATCAACATACCTTTGAACCACAGGAATATCCTTCTTGTCTCTTTTACTGAATAAAGTCTTGTCAATCGTACCTCTGAAATTCATGCTTCTTCTAGGAATGTTGATAGAGTAGTCATACAAAGCTCTAGAGCTTGATGCAATCCATACAAAACGTTGACCACTTTTAAACCTTTCTAGGTATCAGGATCAACAAAGCCCAGAGGGTTGTGGAGACATAACCCTCTTCAATACTATAGTGCCATACAGAAGGCACTTTTACATCCATTTGGTAGATACTATGACCCCATAAAGATGGCAAAGGCTAATAAATAACTAATAGCTTCTAGCTGCCACAGGAGCAAAAACCCTCATCATAAGTCAATACCTTCTGTCCGGCGTGTACCCTTGGGGCCCTCCAATCGTGCCTATTTCTGACAACCATTCTCTTTTTGTTCCTCTTTTATTCGTAGACCCATTTTGTACCAATCACCTTCATTCCTTGAGGTTATCTCCAGAACCTACAATTTGCAGCTTAAACAGTAACAACTCCTCTTGACATGGCTTAAACCCAACTGGCATCAGGTAGAGCTTCTGAATCTTTTAGGTTCCCTCCTGAGATAGAAAACAGGCAAATAAACAATTGCTGTTGATCTTTGTGATTGTTTCTTTGTTGCTTTGAATAAAGCTGGAAAAACGTTGCTAAGAGCTCCTTTATTTTTGTTGCCACTGCTTCTAGTTTGCACAGCTTGACTTAGGTTCAACCAGGATTTGACTTTTTGGGTGAATATTGTGAATCCTAAGAGTAGGAGTAGGACTGACTTCAATTTTTGTTGGTAGGCTATTGAAGTCAGTTATCACACCCTCTTCATCATAAGATGCCTCATCAAAAATTCATGTCTCAGACTTGTCAAAGATTTCGAGCTCTGGCATAGGTGAATCATCAGGATCAAAACTACCAGATTAATTTGACTCACTACCATTAGTAACTAAGGAGTACTAGTAAAAAAAAAAGGAGGTGTTTTCAGATACTTTCCCTAAATGCTTTAGAGCAATTTCTTCCAACTCTCTTCTAAAAGCTAGAATCTTAGGATTATCTTCTGAAGTGTCAGTAGAAGAAGCCTTCTTCTCTTGTTGAGGTTCTCTCAAGATCTCCTCTTTCTTTGAATTTGTAGAAGATTTCCTTGATTCAGCTTTTTCTTTAGTATTCTTCACAGTTAAAGGCACAACGATAATCTCTACATCCTCATCTTTTTCCTCAGAAGCATTAGAATATGGAGTTTGTGAAGTACATGCACTGTTAGTTACTTCCGAAGCACCTGCATGTGGGTTAGCTTGATTTTCCAAAGATACAGGAATATAGTTCATAGAATTCAGTAAGATAATCAAATATCAACACCATCTATACCCTACTCCTTTGACAATGGTTTTATCTTCAAGAAAATTTACATGCATATTTACTTCTACTCCTTTGTTACTAAATATAGAAACCCTATAAACTTTTAGCTATTTCAGAGAGAACCAACTAAGAAACCCTCATCAGATTTTCCATCAAACTTGCCAAGCACACTAAGAGTATCTAAAATTGTAACATGATACCCAAAAGGTCTTATGTAGCTGATAATTGGTTTGTGGCCAAACAAAAGCTCATAAGGAGTTTAGTTTTGAGGAATTTAGTCACTCTTACCCTATTAAAAATATAGCACGCATACTAACGCTTCTGCCAAAAATAGTTGGTAAGAGTGAGTCTACTAGCATAGTCCTAGCAGCCTCAATTAAGGTCTAGTCATCTTTTAGCAACATCATTTGTTGTGGAGTTCTGCATTGTTTATAACACTTGTTTATTCCCTTGTTTCCACAAAATTCAAGCATATCTCTATTCTTAAATTCAGTGCCATTATCTGATCTAATATTTTTAACCCTCTGACTAAGCGGGTTTTTCACTGCCTAATGGAATGATCTAAAAGAATGCACTAGTTTCATCCTTAGAGGCCAAAAAGAATACCCAACTAAATCTGGTACAATCATCAGTAATTACAAGGCAATAACTTGCATGATTAATGCTTTTTACAGAAGTAGGACCAAAAAGATCCATATGCAAGGTGTGTAATGGCTCAGTGATAAATCTTTCTAATTTGGCCTTGCAGGAGGCCCTGTGTTGTTTACCTTTATGGCAGGCAACACATGTGTGGTCATTTTTGAAAACCTTGGAAGGTATCCCTTACAAGTTTCCCTTAACAAGGTTGTTTAGGTTTTTAATTGATATGACCTAACCTTCTGTGCCACAATTTAGATTCATCAGATGTGGCTTTAGCAATCAAACAGGCAAAACCTTTTTCAAGAGTAGGTGTCTTCATATCAAACTACATATTATGATGCAGGACCTTTAGTAGTATCTGATTTTCATCAGGCATCTTAAAGTCAGAAGACACAACAAGACATTCAGTTTCAGTAAAAAGAACCTTGTGCTGCTTATCACATATTTGTGATATTGAGAAAAGGTTAAAATGCCCTAATTCTTTTACAAAAGACACACTATCAAAATCTAAATTACCAACTCTTATTTTTCCTTTACCAGATATGTAGCCTTTGCTACCTCCAAAGGTAACAAATCCCCATTGAATTCTTTCAAAATCCTCCAGTTTGATCTTGTTACCTGTCCGTTCCCTGAGCATCCACTATCAAATATACCTCTATCTACCATGTTCTTCAGTGGATGATCCTGCACATGAAAAAGAGAAAATTAGTTTCTCTTAGGGACCCAGGCCTTTTCAGGCTTGGGTCTGCCTTGTGGACCTTTAGCATTCACAGTTCTAATAAAAGTTGGTCCACTGTCACAATTGGAGTTTGGTTTAGAAGGTCCCCCAATTATAACCTGCTGAGTCTACATAGCAGATTCCCCAATTTCCCTTTAAAGCATGAAAATGAGACATTTGGTTGTTTGTCTTTTTTGCAAAGGGTCTTCTTACAGATGAATATGATTTGGAAAAATGCCTTCTTTGATTAAATTGATTCACCTGTGGTCTTTTAGGACTAAAGCTGTTTGAGGTCTTTACAGGTACTGGCTGTCTAGATCTAACAGTATTAACATTAGAACTACCAGTATTAACTCTAGGCCTAACAGGATTAACATTTGTCCTTCCAGTATTAATATTGGGCCTAACAGAATTAATGGTTTGTCCGTAGCAGTATACTATGAAGCCTAAAGAATTAATGTTTGGCCTACCAGTTTTAATATTAGGCCTAACAGAATTAATGTTTGGCCTACCAGCATTAAGTTGTACTAATCTAGGAACAAATTTATTAGCATGATTAACCCTGTTTGCATTGGTCCATACTGGTTTTGCCACCCCATTACCAGTATTAAAAACCCTTTGTTTCTTAAACTCAGCCTCTCTTGCCATTTTCTTTTCATAATAGTCACAATCTTTGATCAAATGACTTAGACTACCACAAACAAAACATTTCTTCTTTGTGAAAAGAAGTAACTCCCTAAGTTCTCTTTCCATTATAGCATTTCAATTCTCCTGTTGAACTTTAGTGTTTTGATCTTTGATTGGTTGCCTAGAGTTTTTTATGTGATGTGAACACAACTAGGTTCACCTCTTTGATTATTGGGGCAGACACACATTTTCATTTGTTGTGAAAAAAATAGGTTTAGATACATATCACTTCTTGAGGTACTCTTGAAATCTTAGATTCAAAATCAACAGAATGTACAGAGGAAGTTCCAATAGATCCTGCACTATCATTAGATTGACAGGTAGAACATTCACTGGATCTATCATCTGTTACACTAGTCGGCTCTTGGGTCCCTCTTTTACCCATAAACTTACAAACTCATCAATTTCTTCTTGTGGTTTAGGAGTATAATCTCTACTTAAGGGATGTGGAACACCTTTAAAATCATTAGTTTTTATAAATCTACTATACACAGGTTTTCCAACTAAGTCCTCTTTTGAACAATTAAAAACAGAAAAATTCATTTCTTCCTCATAACTTAGAACCTCATTGTTTGATTGTATTTCAAACCCTAAGCCAACTTTACTATTTGAACTCATGCCAGAATTAATTAATCTCCAAAGATTCTTGGAAGAGTCTTTCCATGAATCTAATGTTTTCTGCAATTGTTCCTTTTCTTTTACAACTTTCATACTATTCGCCTATACTTTTACGCTTTTCATCATTTCATATATTTCATTATGCCTTAAATGGAAGCTGTTCATTTAGAGAAAGTTGCTGTTTTTTGAAAAGTTAAAAAGTTGAGCTTCTAGTTTCTTAACAGCTTGACTATAGGCAAGTATTTGTGCTTCTTGATCACCTAACTGATTCATTTGTTCATCACACAGTGTTTTAAGGGTATTGTATGAATCAATGCAAGTTTTAGAACACAAAGATACCTCACTACTTGAGCTGATTGCCATGAGTGCATGATTTGTCTCTTCATCTTCAGTATGTTCTCCCCAATTGACAATACCATCATCCATTGTCAGCAAGCCCATCTGATTCTTCTCTTGCTTTCCAGCTTCTTGGTGTTGATAAAATGAGTCTCTCCTCTTCTTTCCATCATGTGTCCCCTTTGCTGTACATTCCCTAGCAAAATGACCAGTGTTGTGACAATTGAAGCATTCAAGCTTCTTTTTGTCAAAACCAACAGGTGTTTTTCCATCCACACGAACCCTCCTTCCAGTTTTCTTATAGAACTTCTTCATTCGAATAGCAATCATTGCTATCTGCCAGTTTATGTCCATCTCTTCAATGTCCAAGTCATCAATTTGTTCCAGGTCTTCATGAAGCAAGTCCCAGTCTTCTGATTGTTTGGCAAAGAGGGAATAAATAACTTCATCAGCAAAACTAGCAAGAACTTCTTTTTCAGGAATATTGGTTGAAGAAGTGGAAGGAGTGCAAGTACTGTAGGCACCAATAAAACCATACTTAACCTTATTAGTGCTGCTTTTGCTTTGTGAAACAAAAGCAACATTTTGAGCACTTGAAGATGTTTTTGAGGCACCTTAGATTTCCTGCTCGAAAACCCTAAGGTTATTGTACAAATCATCAATAGATAAAGTGTTAACATCTGGTTTAGTTCTCATAGTCATTGCCAGATTGGACCATGCTGGGGGTAAAGATCTGAGAAACTTATGATTTGCATCCTCAATTGATACTTCAGCACCATGAGCTTCCAACTGAGAAAGTAATTGTTGGAATCTGTCATATCCCTTTTCTAACCCTTCTGAACTGGATATTGTAAATGCTTCAAACTATTGTTTGAAAACAGCCTTCTGAATTTTCTTTGAATTTGCATTACCACCAAACCTAGTTCTGATGGCTTCCCAAATCTCTTTTGCATCATCCATTCCATGAAATCTTCTCATATATTCTTTGGGAATTGCCATCAACAAGATATTCTTAGCCTTCCTTTCCTTTTCAACAGCTTGAATTTCTGCAGGAGATACTGGTGGAAGTATTCTAATTACACCATCCAAATTTAACTTTTAACAGTCCTAAATGGTTAATAAAAATTTTAGAAAAAAGAATTATATTTTTTTGACTTTTATTTTATTTATTATGAATTAAAAACAGAATTATTCTAAATAAAATATTAAAAAAATAAACTAATTATAAAAAATCTAGAAAAATCACTAAAATTACTTTAAAGTGGGCTAAACCAAGGAAAAATAAATTGGGATCACCAACTTATTTGAATAAGCTGGAATTAAGCTAAAACGGGCTTATAACTAAAAAGGCTAAAATGGTGTTAAGTAATTAATTGTGCAAAGTATGACAGGTGAAAAGTCCCAAGGGCAGTGGTTGAGGTATGTGTGTTAAATACGTTGTGTAGGTCCTTGTGTTGGATCTATATAGCCTTTGTAAGATAATAGCTAACTTGAATAAATCCAAATCAACTATGTGAGAGACACTGACTATGAATATCAAGTGTTAATGCGGAATCTTAACACAAGTATTAAGAAGAATATAATACTAACTTTGCTATTGATTTCTATTAAGCTTCAATGCTTCTATTGTTATGTATAAAACTCTATGCCGTAGGGTTCCTTTTATACACCAAGGAAACCCTAGAAGGCTTTACAAAACGTGTGAAAGGATAATACATATCCTTTCCTAAGATATCTCTTAAAATATCTCTAAGATAACTATTATCTCTATTCTGTTACATAAACAGACTTAACTAAATACGACCAGTACTAACTATAGTACTGCCACTCTACCAGTACTAACTATAGTACTGCAAGACTTAACTTAGTACAACCAGACTTAACTTAGTACTGCCAGAACTAACTAATACTACCAGACTTAACTGTTATACTACCAGTATTAAGTCTTTTACAATATATTTCCCAACAATCCTCCCCTAACTTGATCTTCACTTATGAACTTCAAGTTTCTTTAAGTGTCTTCACTTTGAACTTCCTGAGGATGTTGTAAATAAAACTCTTCAAATTATTCTTGAGATGCAATTCTTCAAATCATCTCTTTTTAATCTTTTGCAGCAATTATTCTTCAAAGCCTTTCAGCAACCCTTTATATCAGCAATCAAATCATATAGTTTCAGACTATTCTCATCACTTCCAGGTGTGTTAACTCCTTTGAGAGGTGAATCATTAAAACTTTAAATGGATTTGATGTCTCTTTACCAGTTAGCCATTTACTTTGGAGTAGTCAGTCCTTTGGCCACCAGAAAGGTGCATGTCCATGGTCGACTGAAACCCATTTCAACTCTCAGTACATGAAACATTGGTGAGTTGAATACCATATAGTTTTTGGCAAACCATTATTGTAAAACCTAAAAATCTCAACAAGTGTAAAATTACCAAAATACCCCTAATGCAAGAAAATTCATAAAAGCATGAA
>BQNB010047735.1:9245-42940 GCA_026074375.1 Tanacetum coccineum | reverse complement strand
CTAAGATAGATTATAATCAGCAAATAAGGATGCTTTATGCGGATGCTTTAATTGTGACATAATTTATGTGTCTAGGTCTTAGGAAGAAGTCCCACCAAAGTCTAAGAATGATATACCACCTCGAGATAAGTAATCATTGCACTGAATAAAAAAACTAACTTCTAATCGGATTAATGATGGCTAATACAGTTTTCTATCATAGGCTTGACCGTTCTTTTATCTTCTGTTAATTTGCTTGCTTGGGTTAAAGTGTCTTGAATTGATTGTAGTCACCACCAAACCCGTGCCAGTCTCTTAGACTGAAAAACCCCCCTTTTAACCTGTTAGAATTAGGATTAGAACTAACATAGGATTTGTAACACCCCCAAATTAGGTCGCAGCGGAATAAGGGTCCGGGGCGTGTTACTTCTCAGATCAACAACACAAGATAATATAAGAACGACCAAAAAGTCGTTTAAAATTGATACATTGGATTTAATAAAGTATGTGTTACAAAAGCCTGCAGCTTTACTTGTTTACTTGTTATTATTATAAAGATTTCCAGCCCATAACAGATACACAAAATGTAATGCGACTAAATCTTTAATGCATGACTTCAAGTGAAAACTAATCTTGATTTTTATTTTATATTTTGGTTTTTAGATTAGATCTAACCCTTAGGAGTAGTGTAAATCAGATTAGTGTATATTCTTGTATATTATGTATATTTTTGTATATTTGTTAGTTTAATTGTTTGCTTGTATATTTGTGTGTTTAATTTAATTATTTTCCTAATACATTGTTCTGGTCGATAAATCGATACGGCATATCCACTTCCATCGGATACGGCGTATCCAACTTTCTGTCCAATACAGTGTATTCATTCAACTAATTAATACGATGTATTCACTTCTATTGAATACGGCGTATCGATCAATAGATTCAGAATCAGAATCATAGTTTTCATATTTGATTTCCGTGCCATAATTTTTCTATCTTTCTTTAGAGCAAATGCTGGTGATATTTTTATCTTTGTTACAGACAATTCTTATCAGAGCTAGTTGATTGAAGAAGGAACTACAAGAAGTCATGGCTGAACCGATTCTAAATAAAAACATGGAATAGGCTCAAATTGAATCAAATCTTTCTATCACTAATAACGATATAAAAATTGAACTCAGCAAGGAATTTTTGGAGGAACTACAAATGAATGCATACCACATATGGATTGATGAAGACGTGATGGACCACATTGCTAAGGTACTTGAAATGATTGATTTAATCCACATTCTTGGTGTGGATTCCCATCAACTACGAATGAAAATCTTTCCTCTCTCGCTGGCTAATGACACAAAACAATGGTGGATAAACAAGGGGGAAGGAAAAATCACCGTTTGGGAAGAACTTTTTGAGAAATTTTTCTGTAAATTTTATCCCGAATCATACGATGGAGAAGAAGAAATGTTGGACGAAGGATACAACTGAGGAATTGATCCACTTAAATTCATATCGCGAGTAAATTCATCATTTAATAAACATATAAAAATAGATGGAAGAACTAAAAAAGTATTGTTCTATGCTTGGATGAACGGGAGTTGGAATAAGAGACGAATGGATGACAACATCTTGAGTAATAACAATACTACTAGACCTGGTTTGTTTGATGTTAGATTTGTCTTTTAAGTTGAAGTATGTAAGTTAAACCCATAAGAGTTAATGGTCTAAGGTTGGTCAAAGTAAATCAAGTCTCAACGAAGAACAATTGTCAAATCTCAACCAAGAATGTTGGACAAATCTAAATAGACAAAACGCAGCTTTAGGCAAAACGCAATGAGACAAAGCGCAACCTTGAGACAAAACGCAAACTGTCCTTGGAAAAACGCAACCTTGAGACAAAACGCAAGATCTTGAGCCAAAACGCAATGAACAAAACGCAAGATTTTGAGGCAAAACGCAATGAACAAAACGCCAGATCTTCTAGGCAAAACGCAAGATTTGTTGCGATTTGGGCAGCATAACGTTTATACTTGCTTGCAAAAATGGTCTTCAATAAGCAAAATGCAACAACAAAACGCAAGAGCAAATCGCAATGACTTCTTTGAGACAAAACGCAAGAAGTCTTTGGGCAAATCGCAGCGATGAAGCAAAACGCAATTAAGAACACCCATTCAGTGAGTCAAAGCGCAGCCAAGAAAAAATCATCAAACATTCTTGAAAGCTACGAAATGATGTTAAAACCACCTAGTAATGATGCAAGGGATAGTTCTAAGCCCGAAAGTACAAATCTTTAACACTTTTAACCATAAACAAAGATCAATCTTGGATTTTTCTTGCTATTTTTTTTAGCCAAAAAAATAAACCAACCAACCCATGAATTCCACACAAACAAACACAAATACAATACACCCCTGCAGCTCTGATGCCAATTCTAGGATCCCGGTTATCACTTCATAATATATAACGAATCGAAGAAGAAAAGAGAAGAAGAAATGAAGGTTTTAGAGAGAGAAACAAGAGAGAGGTTAGAGAGAAAAGAAAATTATTATTAGAAGGAAAATTAGAAATAAAAGAGTTAGATTTTTTTTTCAAGGGGAAAAGATATATATATACCCCGTCACGTTTAAGTGACGTTCGGGATATTTGACTAGGACTCGGGCTCGGGTTTTGCTTAGGATTAAACCCGAAACATATACAATATTAGATTAACTATCGAGCCTGATTCCCGATACTTTCCTATTACAACGTTAACTAATTGATTGACCGAGACTAACATTCATAATGGACGAACTTCATGTTCGACTCAATATTTTGAGGCTAACAGATAGGTACTATAGATTTAGATAGAGTAACTTGTTTAAATTGGTAAATTTTAGGATTACACCCAAATCGCCTTTACATGTTGCTTATTAACTAACTACACTGGTTAGTTAACCCCCATATAAACCCTTTGTTTACTCTCATTTTAAGAGTAAGATACCCCTAAAACAACCCGTAGAGCCAATCCTTTAGGAACTACACCAATTATTTGTTTCGTTACACCTTTACACCTTAGCCTACCCTGTTAGATTAAGTTTATTTTACAGTTGCTAGTTGCTTAAAGTGTAAAGTTTGTATTTCCCGAGTCTTGTGTCTATTTTGGTACGGTTGGAAGAAATTTGCACATCGCAAATGGGAATGTATATTATAGTCAAAACTCATGTATTTTTACTACCATCGCAATTAATGGTACGTCCAAAGAATGAAGAATTATCGAAGGAATTATCCAGAATTATTATGATCGTGAAGATGGTGAAACTACACCGAGTTTTGTAGTATAGTGTTAGCAAAAAAAAATTGAAAAAATTAGAAAATTCACAAAAAAAGAGAAGGAAAAGTTTAAAGATAATCGTTTCGCAACTACCGAAGGAATTACACGAAGGATCGATTATTCGTTGATACAAATTGACGATGTAGAGTATTGTATAAAGTGGAAGATATCGCCACTTACCTTGTAAAGTATGTAAAGTATGGGATGTTTGGGAAGTTGACCGTTACGGGAACGCCAACTTAGGTTGTTGTTTTTGATCTATGATCAAGACGTTGTAAATAGTTGTGTCTTTATCATTGTAACGGTCGGGAAAAAGTTTCTAGCAACTTGTATTTTAGACTTAATCTATTTGTTTTGTAATTTTTATTTAACAACAATTTATTTCTCTTTCCTAATCATTAACCATGGGTTTTACGCGAATGAAGATTTGTACGAGCATGCATGTCTATTCCGTCATTACAGCCATGTATATATGTCTCACTGCCTTGTTGGTTTATTACTATATGTGTGAAGTTAGAAGATCCATACCCTATATCATTCTTCATCCTAACCGTTGGTTAAATTCGAATAAGGATGTGATCGAACACACATGTCTATTACGTCGTTACAGCCATGTATGTGTGCTTCAGCTGCCTTGTTGGAGTGGTACTTCTGGTGAAAGATTGTAGAATGATCAACCCTAAGCCTTATCATAAAAACCCATATTTACCTTTATAAAATTATGTGTACTCTTAGCTCTAGTGGTGGGAGATGTGTATCCATTGCCAATCTTAAATGATAAGAAATACTCGTCCACGACCTAGCATTAAGCGAATTAGTTACATGTTACCACATAGATTAGTTGAGTGATTTGAGTGTTTTCATCTTCCTATTTCGTGAGGTGTTTGGTTGTGTACTTGTAATAGATCAAATAAATGCTTAACAGAAAATATCCTTAGGGATACATTTTTATAAACTTCTAAAGGCTACTTGAGGACAAGTAGGATTCAAGTGGGGGGATATTTGATGACATCAAATAACGTCTATTTTATAGCATCATTTATCCCATGTAATTAACCCATTTTGTATGATTATTGCAAAGAATTGTTACTTAATCGTTTGTATTTGAGAATTGCAGTAATTATGGAGTACTTGGTGAAACTTGACTAAAAGGCACGCATTCTGGAGCTTAAACGAAGATATTTTGAAGATTACTGTTCTGACAACCAATACGCCATATCCATCAAGGAAGATACGACGTATCTGTGCCTGCACTCACCAAAGACCACGAAGGAAACATGATCAATACGCCGTATCCAGAGAAGACCAATACGCCGTATTAGAGATATAGTATGTGAATATTCTGGAAGATATCAAACGTGGTCCCTACTCCAAGAAACCCTCA
Organism: Tanacetum coccineum; assembly: GCA_026074375.1. NCBI lineage: Eukaryota > Viridiplantae > Streptophyta > Magnoliopsida > Asterales > Asteraceae > Tanacetum > Tanacetum coccineum. The sequence continues at coordinate 38,270 of BQNB010047735.1, read as the reverse complement.
ATACACCGTATCCAAGACATTGGATACGCCGTATCGAACCGACTCCAGACCCTATAAATAGAAAACTTAAAAACGAGTTTTAAGTGTGCTAAATCATATTCTCGATACCTAAACCACAAAAGTCAATTTTCAGAGGAGAAAAAGAGCAGAAGAGGTCTTGCAACGCGATCCAATCCATAGGAGACAACGTGTATTAATCTATACATTTGTAATCAATTCAGTTTTATGGTATCATTCGTTAACTCGGTTAGTTTACCTTGGCTAAGCCATTACTCTTGTATTAATTATGATGTTTGAAGGCTAATACCTTCGAGTATTAGCCATTATTATGAAGATCTAAATGTTTGGTTTTGTTTATATCTTGATTTCTTAATTTATCGTTGATTTCTTGTTTATGTTTATCAATTTATACCTTTTTACGTGCTTAAGTATGCAACCTATCATTCAACTGGGTCTAGTCCTACATATTTAATGCGCTGCAACTTCGGTGTTGTTTGGGCGTAGGCTAAGAGTCCGGAATAGCCTCCCATATTGCAATTTAATATATCTGAATAATAGGATCACAAATATTGGACCCAATCTTTTTCCCTTTGATTGTGAGCTTAGTTGAGCCATAAGGTAACCTTGGTACCAACGAGTACATTCTAATCAATTGGTAAATACTCGGACAGTGGACACATGTATGATAAGGGGAGCCTTTTTTTCTTAATTTTTTTTGTTAAGCAGAAGGTGGGTAAAGTCTCTATGAGCTAGGAGTTTAACAAGATCACCAATTAGCGCTTAATCCCTAAGATAGATTATAATAAGCAAATAAAGATGCATTATGCAGATGTTTTAATTGTAACATAATTAATATGTCTAGGTCTTAGGAAGAAGTCCCGCTTAAGTCTAAGAATGATATACCACCTCGAGATAAGTAATCATTGCACTGAATAAACAAACCAGCTTCTAATCGGATTAATTAATGATGGCTAATACAGTTTTCTATTATAAGGCTTGACCCAATCTTTTATCTTCTGTTAATTTTCTTGCGTGGGTTAAAGTGTCTTGAATTGATTGTAGTCACCACCAAACCTGTGCCAGTCTCTCAGTCTAAAAACCCCTCTTTTTACCTGTTAGAATTAGGATTAGAACTAACATAGGATTAGCATAGGTTTGACTTAGATTAGAATTAACTTAGATTAGTAAACCAAAGTATTAATAAATTGAAAGATTTAACCTCACTTCAAGTGTTCGACACCCTACTTACCACGAATCTACCACCGACCGGGGGTACACTGCCCATTAAAGAGTTTGTTTTTTTGTTAAGCCCGGCAAATTAAATTAAAACTTACATAAAATAGACACAATGACACATCATTTCCATGAGTTCTTTTCATTCTTCAAAAGGCTCCCTCGGCATCCGTTGTCCACCATATGGTCTTTTTATATGTGCAACTCTGAAGTGCTTTGGAGAATGGGAGTGACTTTTCAACACCCTTTGATAGGAATCATCTCAGTGCTACCAGCTTCCCGTTGAGACTTTGTACATCCTTAAGTGTTGATGGCGGTTCTAGGTCTGTGATTGCCTTGACTTTTGAGGGATTATCTCTTATTCCCTTGTTGGTGATACAGATGTACCTAAGAACGGCTTTCTCTACACCCAAAGAACACTTTTTCGGGTTGAGCATCATATCGATGGATTCAGGAGCCTACAAAAGGTCTATTGGATGTATTTCACAGCCTTTTTAGAATTAACTTTTGATTACCATGTACATCATGTAAGCTTCAAGGTTTTCGTTTGATTTAGATCTTGAATACCTATCGACTAAAGTAATTTGTAACGTTTGCTCCTGCATTCTTTAATCGATAAGGCATCTTATGGGTAACAAAAATACTCCATTCTTCGAGGAAGAAAGTGTTTGTCTTCGTCTCCTTTGGACATCTATATCTAATGATAGCCTTTGTAGGCATTTATGAAACATTTAAGTTGGAATCCTGAGAGGGATTCCACCTTCCAGTCGATCTTCGACAAGGGGTAATAGTCTTTAGGGCAGGCTTTGTTTATGTCTGTGATGTCTACGCACATCCTTTAGCCCTTATTACTTTTCTTTACCATGAATGGGTTAGCTACCCATGTCTGATCTTTTACTTTTTGTAGGATTCTCGCCTTTGTGAGCTCATATACTTCCTTGCATGCCGCTTCATTACAATCAGGGCCCAGTCCTCGCTTCTTTTGCTTGACAGGCTTGATATGCTTGTATTCGTTTGTGATATCAGCATAGGTCTATATGAAGACATCTACATTGGATCGTAAGAGGTCTTGTAGCTTCTTCCCGAGGCTAATGGACAACAAATTTCCTATGGTCACTGTTTGTTCTGGATACTTGTCGTTGACTATGACTTTTTCTTCTGCATCTACACAAATGAGTACATCCTTCTTAGCTTCTAGGATGGTTTCCTTAATCTTCTTCTCTCCTTCTTTAATCTTGTTAGATTCGTAGGATGAGGGTACCGTGTCAATTCTGTAAGGGGTGTGGAATTTTATTGTTGCATGAATTATAGATACTACGATGCCCATCTTCTGCATAGCAGTCCTTCCGAGTAGTAAGTTATGGGGAGAATCAAACCTTACAATAACAAAGTTGAGGGTCCTTGTGTAAGGATTTTCTCCTATTGTAACTTCCAGGGGAACTTCTCCAAGAGGCCAAGAATGTTCGATGAGAAGCCCACAAGGGGGATTTTTGAATCTACTCGAAGTGCTCTGATGTAGACGAGTTCAACTTTGAGGAAATAATCACGTAAGACTGACTTTGCATGACAGCCTGTCCATTATGCTCGATTGTCTTTTCTTCGATATACGTACCTTGAAAATAACAAGGTTCAAGGATTTTAAAAACCTGACACGGTAGGTAACGTGATTTCCCATATTCCGTCGATGGCACTTCCAGCGACCTCCTTTATGAGATATGACTTTCCCTGCTTATTATGTGAATAGGGGCTCGCTGGTATGATATCCTTATCTCTCTACTTCCATAATCCAAGCTGAGTGTTCTTAGTATATTCGCTTATTCCTTTCATTATCCCATCATAAGATGGGCAAGCTACCCGTAAATCTACGGGCTTCTTCATCTGATGTCTTTTAGCCTCGTCATTGGATTTGGTGTCAAGCCATGGTCTTTGTGGAAATGATAGTATTTGTTATGTCACGCAATCATTTGCTTCCTACTATGCGAAGGAGTTGTTCGAAGCCTTATTGCTGCCCTTTTCGGTCGCTATGAATTTTATCTTGGGAATCATGGATAGGTTAGCAAGGAGTCCCTCAATTAGGCCATTGTACGAATCGAATATGTCTTTATCCTTTTCCTTCCTAAGGTTTTGTCCCAAGAAGGCCTTTACGAATTTGCGAAGCTCCTCTCGATAGTCCATTTGGGCTTCGTTGGTAGCAATCTCTATTCTCATCCGAGTCCAAAAGTGTAGGTCATCACCATCAACCCTTATAAGTGGTTGGAAGGTCTGTGGAGAGGAATTCCACAAGGCTCCTTGTCTTCAGCCTATGAGCGAAATAAGAAATGCGTTGTTCTTCATGCAAGCGCAAAATTTACAATGTATCATTTGTGTACTGGGTAACAAAGGCTTTGGTACTTTCCCCATCCCTCTGCTTGATATTATGCACTGCTAGATGTGTTTTCGTGTATTTTTTCTGTTGGCTAAAATGCGACCCGAATTTACCTTCAAATCTTTGTAGTTGACAATGCTACCAGCTTTTTTGCCATTTCACCATATCTGGGGAGAATCTTTGAGAGTATAGGTGAACATATGGCAGGTTACATGCATTGCCCATTTCTGTATACGGGTGTATTTGGTAACGGATTGGTAGGTTGTGCATAAAAGGGATAACTATTAGGGAGAGCATTTGAAGGATATGTGGACCCATTAGGAGTAGGATTGTGGTTGCTCATAGGATCTTGTGAAACGTGTGACAACCGTGATTTAGCAATGTTAGTTTAACCGTTAGTGTTAGCTTACCTTGCCTTGCGTGTTTAGTTTTATGTGTGAAATCCGTTTTGGTGTTATATGTTGTATGATATATGTGTTATTATATGTGTTTGAGATAGTGGAAATGAATGATTTAGTCATTTCGTTTCGCATGTAATGGTGATTTTGGAAGTATAGTGATTTCGTTATTTTATCGTTAGTAAAAAATGAAGAAAGTATGTATCGTTGAATTTTGAGTTAAGGTTAATTAGTGAATTATGATTTATCATTTATTTAGGAATTTTATAAATAAGAATAATGTGGAAAAATATTATTTAGTAGTAAAAGTGTTTTTATTTTAAGTGTCTAGTTATTTTAAAGGATTAAAAGAAATAAGTAATAAATAGTTTTTGTTTTAAAAAAAATATAAACAAAATATATATAATTATATGCTGAAAATTTTATAAAAGAAAAATAAAAAAATAAATATTAAGGGTGTGTTTGGATTGGCTCATAGAAGGGGAAGGAAAAAGGAAAAGATTTTTGATTTTTATAAGGAAACAAATCTTTTAATACATATCCTTAAACTAATATCAATAAAAAATAAACCTAAACCCTAAATAAGTTTTTGTTCTCTCATCCTCTCTCTTGAGTTCGACTGGCCACACAAGGCAAGGAAGAAACATCAATTTTTTTTGAAGAAATTTGGGGTTAAGTTCGTGTGTTTTCGGGATCAAAGGTTTAATCTATAACCCTTTTTATTTAAACTCTTTTAATTTGAATAATTGTAACTTTTTAATTGATGGAAATTAGGGTTTCATAAAAATTTAGTAAACATGTTAGTTTGATCATCTAGAATCATTTAGGGCGTAATTATTAGCGTATGGATGCGTTTGGTTAGGGTTAAGTGTTGTTAAATCAGAATTAAAACTGAGCATGCTTTTAGGTCCCATCTTTAAAACTCATAACTTAGTCATAAAAATCGTTTTAATAGATTATTCTTAAGCCTCAAATAAACCTACATAGAGTCAACTTTCTAACAAAATTAGTTTCGTGAATTTACAACAAGTGGATGTCAGTCAAATTAATTTTACAAGATTCACTGTCGAATCTGAGTTTTCAGGTCATATTTTGTATTGTGTTTGTGAGATCAAGAACCATATCAAAACGTCTTTTTAATTGATGGGGGTTGCTATTAGTAGTAAGTTCGTGATGTTTAGTGTTTTATAGAATTTTTTCTAGATTTTTATAAAAGGTCCTAAGTAGGGTGGGGGGGGGGGGTGGGGGGGGGGGGGGGGGGGGGGGGGGGGGGGGGGGGGGGGAGTGAACTCTGGTCAAGCCAAACTTTTGGGAGGTTTGAACAGAATCCATTTTAGACCACCTTGTGTTGTTGAATTTAAGAAAAAACGTAAGCTTATTAAATAATTATGGGAAAAAAATAGGTAATCCAAAACATGTTGAACTTACACAATATGAACTATGGGAATATAACTAAGGGCATTTAGTGATTATAAAAAATTGTTAAGTTAACTATTAAAAATCACCAAAAACGAGAAAGCGTGAATAGAAGGATAGAAGGTGTTTCAGAGTATATTAAGACATGGGGTGGTATGGTTAATTTTATAAGCATAGTAATAGAGCATTTAAAAGTCCATCATTATAAGGTTTAAATGAGCTAGGTCCATAAAGCCTTGATCATGAATAACCGATAGTCGTATTGTGTAGATTTTTGCTTGGAAATTGTGTGCGCGTTCGTAAAGCTTGAGGTGAGTATTCGTAGCCCCTTTTCTATGTTTTATTTGGGTGAAAATGATATTAAATGTGTTTTGAAATGTTTTTTAAGTGCTGTGATAAATGTTTTTTGGTTGTTTTGGACATTACTTGGTATTATTTCTTATGTGTGTGATGTTTGGATCGGAAGGGTACGCCTACCCAATGTGATGTGTATTTGGATCGAAAGGGTACGCCTACCTAGTTTGATGAGTTTATGGATCGTGAGTGGCACAATGCCTACCCAAATGATGTTATAATATGCTGTTTCATTTAGGTTGAGCTGGTTAGATGCTAGAGCTAATCTATCCTAAGTGTTGTACTTTGTTTCTGAAGATATTAATTGCTTGCATATGGGTAATTATGTATTAAAGTATGTCCTAATGTTTTTTAATCGCACAAGAGTAAGTGTTTTCCTTTAAACCTATAAATCTCACCAACATTATGTTGACGTTTTAAAGTATCATTTTCAGGTGAGCATAGTGAAGTTAAGGATGTTAAGATGCATGGCTAGAGAGACCTTAAGAATTGCATTATGGAGTCTTCTTTTATGGAGTCTTCATTTCAAGTTTTCATGCTTTGGATATTTTGATTGATTGTGATGTTTAGTTTGGATTTATTTTATATTTTATGTATTGTATGTGTGATTAACCTCAATACAAGACTCCTCTTGTGTTAGGTATCGTCATAACACTTTGTTTTTAATATAATGCATTTTAGATATTCTCTATTGTTCTATGTTTTGTGATGATGCCTATCTGGTTATGTCTCGCGATTCTGCCTTGGCGAGGTGTGACAGATTGGTATCAGAGCCATTGGTTATATAGAAGTAGGTGGTTTAACCTAGACTATAACCTAGGAGTCCTTCGTATAGCTACATAATAGGATCTATGTGTTTAGCTTACAGGGGCGTTTTCGCTTTCTGTTTTTTTCTGAGTTTTTATTTTGACCTACGGCTACTCGCCATCATAAATCTAGAAGATGAATCCAATTGAGGAGGAGCCTCTCAAGGAACCGAAGGAGGAAGGTTAGTTAGAAGAGTTGGAGAAGGAGGCCGACTCAGATCTCATGTCGGATGCTCGTAGTAAAAAAAAAAAAAAAGGCCAAACCCTCGAAAGTGGGTGACTCTTGCGAAAGCAAAGTTAAACCCAAGCGAGGCCCAACAAAATTTATCCTTCTTTTACCTTTGACACGTTTGCCTATCAATGAATTCTTTTGGAAATGTCGTATTTTTAGGCGCTTTAAGACCTTCATTTCATTTCTGAGTTATTATTAGATGTTTAAGATTGCATTGTATATGAGCATATAATGTGTGTTATCAGTGAGATTGTAGTCTTGGAAGCAAGTACACGTGTGAAAGGATACACTTATAATTATAGGTGGCCAACATAATTATAAAGGTATCACATACATAAACTTGTGACCATGATTGCATTGATCGGTGCTTGCTTGTTAGGTGGTAGTGTAAGATATTGTATTATGTGTGGTTAGGATATGGATAGTTGCGTAGTTTGTAAGTTTCCCTTCTATATATCGCTTGTGAATACCCCAGATACAGTTTATAGCTACTCATTATGAATGTTGTTTGTCTTTGCTTTAATATTTCGTTGGATTCGCTAACTCTAAGTTTAGATCCCTTGCTCATACCATGTAGTTACGAATGTTTCTATCTTCCTATTTTGTAGTCTTGATATAATTGGTTGTTCAGATTTTCTCCTTTGGATATTGGTACGTTTCATTGGTTCCTTCCTTGCGTTAAGCACTAATTGCTCAAAACCTATTAGTGCGGATGTTTACTCCCTTGTTTTCACATTGTGAGGTTTTTTCGTAACATGTTTATGACATGTTAGTAACGATGTTTTTCAATGGTTGTTCTTTTGATCGTTAGTACGGATGAGTCTTTACGTTTCTCATTTGGTTCGTAATGTGTTTGCATAAATTTCTCTGGTACGTGTTCGCTTCACTGTTGTTCTGACTATATGGTTCCTTGTACTTTCTTTCACTTTCAAAAAATAGAATTGTGTTAGAGTCTTACTGGTATTTTACATCTTTTTTTGGTATTACGATGTCCTTTGTTTGAGTAACATATTTTATATTGATGTCGAATTATAAAAACCCTTTTGAAGTATATCTTGATGGTGTTTGGGGAAAACTATTTTTGAAATGATTCGCTTTTATGTGAATGTCTCTTTATTTTTATGAAAACTATGTTTACAATGATTTTTATAAAACGATGTGATACAGGTTGACTGTCAATACCATGTTTAAAATGATCTTTGTGAATAAAATATGTTTAAAATGGTCTATACAAATAAGATACGAAACTCTTTTTTTGTGGTTAATAAATTTTATTTCTATTATGAAAAGTAGGTTTAAAATGATTCATAGTGGTAAGATGCGATACACCGTTAGATAACTGATTAAAGTGAAAGATGCGATACACCGTTAGAATACCATCTTTAGCATTTTAATTAAAAGACATACTTTTATTATTTTGAAATATTTTTTATATAAAAACATTATTTAGTTGGTTCTTTCGAGTAAATCAGTTATTTGTAAAGAGAAACAAAACTTTACATTTTATCAATCTTGATATGTATCGTTATTCGTTATGTGTTCGTTTTATCGTGGTACGCTTGTTGATTCTTTTGTTTGCGTTTTCTATCAGTACATATATTCTATCCTTCTTTTGAAAGGAATCCATTACAATTGATCCACATCACTTTTCATCTATGAAATCCCTTTAATATTTTGTAGCCTTTGATTCAATGTTCGGGTTGCTATCGTATTATTTTATTCTGATCTGATTTAGTCTTCATCTCCAATAAGTCGTGCCCTGTTTAAATGTTACACCTAGTATTTTAAAAACCTGATTTATTGTTAGAAGTGTCTAATTGTAAGAAGGTAGAACCTGATAGATTATCTGTGGGAGCAAACTAGAACTAGGAAGATTCCTTGTTCACAATAGACATGATACCTTTTGGTCATTGGAATTTTTCGATGTTATTTGTTTTAAGGATTGGTTTATAGACATAAGGCTGAGATAGTTTTCATGAGAAGGTGGTTAGGATACCATTGGCAAATGATAAGGTACATTAGAGCGAACCATAGAGAGTTCAAAATCAATGAATGGTAAAATAATTACAACCAAAGTTTGAAACATATCAAATGTACGAGATTCTCCCAAGGTATTCCTACGGACTTATCAGGATTTTTACCTCAACGACAAGTAAGATTCTGCATAGACTTAGTTCCTAGAGCGACGCCGGTTGCGAAAATCTCCGTATCGGCTAGCACCATCGGAAATGCAAGAGTTGTCAAAAAAACTTCAAGAGGGGGGGTTGAATAGTTTACCGCTTTTTAAATTTAAGTTTTATGTATGTTTGTAAAACTTAGATTCGACCTTTTTGTGAATTCAATGCTTGCACAATATGAACAATGTAAATATATGAAATGATAAAGTAAGACAAGAGATAAGAGTAAGAACAATCAAACCACAACGCGAGGATTTATAGTGGTTCGGTAACGAAGCACCTCTTCGCCCTACTCCACTCCCCGAGCACCAAACTCGAGAGTTTTCTTCACTATGTCAACAAACTCCCTTATGGCGGAGAAAACCGTACACAACGTTGCTTATATCAATTTACGACACTAAGCTAAATGTCGAGTTCTAATCTTAGCTAGAACCAATCTATCACAACACAACTTCACGACTTGTTCACGACTTCACAACTTCACGACTTCTTCACAACTTCACAACTTCTTCACAACTTCACGACTTCTTTAAAACTTCACGACTTCTTCACAACTTCACGACTTCACTTCACCACACTACTTATATCACAACTACCTAACACTACTTGGTAAGATCACAACGATCTAACTATACTTACAAAGATCACCAAGATCTAGCTACTACACACAACTACAAGATATACAATTGATTTACAAATATGTGATATGAATGCAACAAGATTGCTATGCACACTAAGGTGTAATACTTCTTCACTTGATGATGGAAGTATTCTTCTCTTGCACTTGAGGAATATAGCTTGGATCACTTGGAAACAAAGCTTTATGATTAAATGATCAAAGGATTTTAGAGAGGATAAGTGGGCTGTTTTGAGCAGAAAGAATGAGTGCAAAAGGTGAGAAAAATGTTGAGGAATAGTCCAGTATTTATAGGACAAGAAGGAGGAGCGGAGTCTATGGCCGGCCCCCTTAAATAGGGTGTCGGCCCCCTTATAATTAAGGGGGCCGCCCATGTATTTAAGGGGGCCGCCCCTTTCAGACGCTCCTCTTTTTTGTCCTATCCAGGGGAGGTGTTTACTGGACCTTTTCTAGCCGTTTTAGGTTCGAAAATTTGAAATTCAAAATGTTTATTTTGAATAAAACATTTCTTTTAAATGTAGAAAATGTTTTGTAAGTTTATAAACATGTTTACAACATTTTATAAAAGTTTGAGGTTGAATAAAAATTTCCTTTGATCATAAAATCCATTAAGCATTTATTTATTCATACCTTTAAGTGATGTAATTGTTGAAATGAGAATTTACTACTAAATACTTGTTTACGTTTAATTTTACGTTGAACGTTTTTATATTTTGTGATTATCAAAACGTAAAGATGTGAAAAAATATTATTAATGTTTTTAGGCATTATATTTTATCAACAATCTCCCCCTTTTTGATGATTACAAAATTTAAACTCATTAAATGTAAAATTATTTTTAAACAAGTATTTAGTGAGTTTTATGTCATTTCTCCCCCTTTTTGTAGAATCAAAAAGGCATCGTCGAGGATTGCTAGTAAAATCGACGGAATAAATGCTCCCCCTTGATGTGTGCTCCCCCTCGTTCGAGGGCACCAAGGAATCAAGCTATGGTTTCTTGGCTACAAAATGGGTTAGAACAATATAAATATTTCTAACATGTAGCAAGGAAGAGAAATATGACATACAACCAACAATGATCATTCATTAAAATTAAAGTAGTGTGTGAAACGCACTCATGCATACATAAGGAAAATAAAATGCTAACATACATGAAATTAAAAGTACAAAAGTCCTATAACTAGTAAAGCTCCATAGGACTTGCATGCAAAATGGTAGATGATCAATTATTTGAGAGACTAAACATAGAGCATGTTTAGTTTGGGGATGATGGTGGAGGTGGTGTGATGATGATTGGTGGTTGTGAGAGCATGTGTTCAATATATGAAAACATATAGCGAAGTTCATCACTTAACCTAAAAATAAGGGTTCGGTTGTGGATACAACAAAGGCATGAGTTACCATGTGCTTTAAGGAAATTCCAAGGGATAGGATGTACAATGATAGGTGGTGAAGGTGATGGAGTATCAAATTGGACATCAAGTAGGGTATTTGGGGAAAGAGTGAGAGTGATGTCCATTGATGCATTATCTTGAGTTGGAAGTTATGGAGAAACTCTTGGAGGAGGAGATGTTGATAGGTTCAAGTAATCATTTGGTGAGTGTGATGTTGATGATGTTGGTGATTTGGGTATGTAATCAATTGAAGATGAAGAATTGTCTTTTGTTGATGGTGTTTTGGAGGGTGCATTAGGAGCACTAGGTGATGAATTTGGAAGTTTGGGTGATGGAGTTTTTGTGCCATCTTGGGTTAAATCCATAAACAATTATTTTAGTGGAATGATGTTGATTTTTGGTCTCTTGGAGACCTTGGAAATGGAAGCTCTAGTGGAGGCCATGAATGGGTATGGTTGTTGATGATGAGTGAAGGAGATGGTGAATTGGTGATATGCATTTGGAGGGAATTTATGGGAAGAGATTTGTTTGAAAATGGAATGAATTTGAATAAGTTTAGGGTATTCCAAATTTTGTTCAAGCATTCTGGGCAAATATAGCTGATACTAGGTAAAAGAGGGCAAAAAAGCAGAAAAAATACTGTTTTACCCGTGAGATACTATGGGCGGTCCCCTTAAATAGGGGGCGGTCCCCTTAAAATTAAGGGGGCCGACCCTTATGAATTAAGGGGGCCGCCCACTGTTGGTTCCATTTTTCACAGAAAAACGATTTTTCTCAGAATTCTTGTGAGAGTATTTTCGTTTTGGTGGTTTATTTGCAGCAAGCCCTATAGAGTTTTATAAGCACATTTAATCATATAACATATAATAAACACATTGAGTCATGAAACCAAAGTGTCATATCTAGTTGATTTAATAAAACAACCAAAGGTTTAAGGCATCATAGCAAACAAGTACCTAAAAGATAACCAACACATAAGTCTTTCCGAATATATCAGATGATCACCACACAAGTTGTTAATAACATACACATAATTAAGTTAAAAATTGTCTTAAACTACATTTAGCCATCTAGTTCACTTCACTCCTATGTCATCACTTCTTTTTCTTGCTAAACACTCCTTTTAGTGCCTTTCCAAATGACTTGAAACCTCCGCGCATCTCCTTATGCATTTCTTGTGTTTGGTTGAGCAAGGTGGTTTGTCGTTCAAAGATAGTTTCATCGGTTTGTTCAGAAGCGAAAGGCATTTGGTAGTTTTGATAGTTGAGTGGATCAAGAGAGTTAAGATAGGTGGTAAGAGATGGGGTACTTGCACGAGAAGTTTTGACATCATCATCATCATCATCATGTTGATGAGATGAAGTGCCATGATGATGAGAAGATGAAGATAAGACGGAATGGCGTGCCTTGCTACGATCACTTCGAGGTCGTCTAGTTTGTTTAAGAGCAAGAGGACGCATAACTCGATCAACAATGTCATAAATGCCATTGTCGAGATGAGGATATGCTTCCATGATGTGTCGATAAAGACGAGTCAAGAACATGCCATATGGAAGATTTGCGGTTGGATTAGCTATTGGGATTTACAGATTTGAAGATTACAAAACTTACTAGACGAAATGAAGACAGAAGAAACAATGAAGGACCAAATATGTAATATCATCCCCTTAGGAATGTCACGATGTTTTATCACCATGTGAGCCATTTAACTGCTTACGTCTAGGTATAGGAATGATGGAACAAATTGATTAAGTTTTCGGCATAATAAAGAAATCATCAATGAACCATTTGTCAAAAATCTAAGAAAAAATTTTCTCAATAGGTGGTGGCCCCTTTAATTCCTAAAGGGCGGCCCCCTTAATTTTAAGGGGACCACCCACCTGACTGACAAATTTTTTTTCTCTCTTTATGTCTAGGTTTCTATTTTATATAAAAACACAAGATTGGGAAAAATTTATAAGCAAACTTTTACTAATTTTTCTATCGAAATGCATATCTCATTATACATATATACAATAGTCCCAATCTATTATTTTCTAAAAGGGTCTTTCTCACAACTAGGAGCACATGAAAATTAATTTTCACATATTGTTGAGATATGCTAAAAACATTTTTTTTAACATGCATAAAGATCTCTAACTTGTTGTCAAAGTATATAATCTTATATATATTTTCGACACTCTTAATTAAATCAAGGAATACTTGAACTATTTCTTAGGTTTTACGTTTATTAGAGTCAAAATAATTCTTACTCCACATTTGTTGCATTCAGGCACACACTAGGATTTCAACATAAATCTCATTTGATGATATTGAAACCTATTTTCCAATTAATATATCTTTCTATTATACTACCCTAATAGATTGTCTTCATATTGATATGTTCCTTTAATTGTTTTCTTGGATGATCCTCAATTACAAATATAGATAATTGATTGCTACTTGCTATATGAAATGATTTTGTTCTTAGTATAAACTAAGCCTTTACATGCTCACTTAGTAAAAGCCATAATTTTACAACAACACTAATTAAACTTGTGAAAATTCTTATGTGTTGCTCATCTTAGGTCTTAGTATTATTTCACACATGTTTGTTTGCCAAACATTATGTGAAATAGTTCTAATTTATACTTGTTCAAACTAGATATTTGCATAATTACTTGCTAAATGTTATTGTCACATAAAGTTGGACTTGCTTCAAAATTAATCTCCAAAACAAAACCTTTCTTAAAGATTTCTGAACAAAACCCTATTTTTTTGTCGTCTAAATTTTTTTAGATGGGTGGCCCCCTGAATTCATAAAGGCGGCCCCTTATATTTAAGGGGACCACCCTCTGATTCACAGATTTTTCACTGTTTTTCTTTCTCCTCTTCTACCTAGCCACACCTACTGTTTCCCAAAATTCCTAAACATCTCTTGGACTTGTTATTTTAACAATGTTCATCCACCCTAAATTGCACCTTTCTCCAATTATAAACACATTCTCATCCTCACCCATCATCACCATAACTCATCATTTCCATAAGACATATCTAACAAACACCAATTACCCAAATCACACTTTACTTCTCTATGATCATCCAAGAGATCAATCTTCTATCAGCACATAACTCAATTCCATTTAGTGACATTTGTAGTACAAATAATGAAAGATACTCCCATATTAACAAAGTTATTATCCACCTTCCACTCACACAACCGAATCCACATTTGCTAGTTATTTTTCTTACTCAAATCAAGGTGATATACCAAAGACTAACTTATTCCAAACTCTATCTCAAGGAGGAAAAGAATTGTTGTGAACAAATTAATCAACTTTAAGACTTATCAAGTCTTCTAGCCATGCATCTTGCACAACAAAACATATCACCCTCATCACCTTACTCACCAAACCTTCCTCACACCATCAATTTACAACAAGTTGACACCCATGTTGGCTATTGTCCTTGTTGCCGATTTACCCAAAAAGATTGAGTATCTCCTTATAGGCACACCTCCAACCTAAGTCCCACGTAACTTACCTCAACAACCACCTCCACTATAAACTCTCCATCAACAACCAACTAATCACATCTTATGCCTACTTTTCTTGCTTTCAAATAATCGTCCAAAATTTTTTTGTGTCGCAAGCAAGTCTAAAGTTCTTCTATGGCAACTTAGGATCTTTTCTAGTTTAATTTATGTTTCGATATGCTTCTAAGCATATTATTTGATATATGCATGAGTGTGTTTTACACACAATCTCTTTAATCAATGAATGATCTTTTGTCTTAATTATTGATTAATTGATTTTATGGCAAATTATAATACAAAATGTTGCTATATTTTTCCTTCTAACTTGCTACATGTTAGAATATTTTTTTCTTGTGCTTCTAATTTTTTTTTTGTAGAAAAGTTACCATAGCCTCGATTCTTGGTGCCCTAGAACCAAGGGGGAGCACACAATCAAGGGGAGCTTTGTGCTGTCAATTTTACTAACTTACTCGACGAGGCCTTTTTGATTCTATAAAAAGGGGGAGAAATGGGACATAAACTCATAAATACTTGTTAAAAACAATTTTACAAGTATTGGAATTAGATTTTGTAATCTTTCAAAAAAAAAAGGGAGATTGTTGATATAAATAATGCCTAAAAACATTATTAATATTTATCGACATCCTTACGTTTTGATAATCACAAAATATAAAAACGTCAAATGTAAAATTAAACGTAAACAAGTATTTAGTAGTAAATATTCATTCCGACACTCTAATCACTTAAAGGTATGAATAAACATAATGTCTATTGCATTTTGTGATTCAAGGAAATTTTTTATTCAATCCTCGGGCTTTTATAAAAGTTGCAAAATTTTTTTTAACAATCACAAAACAATTTTCTACATTTAAAAGAAATGTTTTACTCAAAATAAACATTTTGAATTTTAAAATTTCGAACCTAAAACGGCTAGAAAAAGTCCAGTCAACACTCCCTGAATAGGACAACAAAGGGAGCGTCTGAAAAGGGCGCCCCCTTAAACTACATGGGCGCATACCTATTTAGTCGGGAGTTCGGGGGCCGGAAATAGGACCGTCCTTCAGCTTTGTCCTATAAATACTGACTATTCCCAATATTATTTTTCACCTTTGCCAATCAGTCTTTACGCTCAAAAACAGCCCAATATCTCTCTAAAATTTCTTTGATCATCTAAATCATAAAGCTTTGTTTCAAAGTGATCCCACGCTTAGTTCTCAAGTGCTTAAGAGAGAATACTTCCATCATCAAGTAATGAAGTATTACCCTTAGTGTGTATTTGCACCTTGTTGCATCCATATCACATATTTGTAAATAAATTTGTATATCTTGTATTTGTGTGTAGTAGATAGATCTTGGTGATCTTTGTAAGTATAGTTAGATAGTTGTGATAATTGTAGTTGTGTGAAAAAGTAGTGAAGTAGTGAAGAAGTAGTGAAGAAGTTGTGAAGTCGTGAAGAAGTCGTGAAAATGAAGTCGTGAGAAAGTTGTTAGTCATGAAGAAGTGTGAAGTTGGGATAAAGTTGTGAAATGTGAAACTAGTCGTGAAGTTGTGTTGTGATTAGAGTGGTTTCTAGCTATGATTGAGAACTCGACATTAGCTTTGTGTGTAAAATCGGTTGTAAGCGACGTTGTGTACGGTTTCTCCGCCATAAGTGAGTTTGTTGTTAGTGAAGAAAACTCTCGAGTTAGGGCCTCAGGGAGTGGAGAGGTTTAGATAGGGCGAAGAGGTGCTTCGTACCCAACCACGATAATCCTCGCAATGTGGTTGTTTTGATTGTTCTTACTTTTTATCTCTCGGTCTTACTTTTATCATTTCATTTATTTTATTGTTCATATTATGCAAGCATTGAGTTCACAAAAAGTCAAATCTAAGTTTTACAAACAAACATAAACCTTAAATTAAAAAGCGGTAAACTATTCAACCCCCGTTTTAGTTTTCCACAAATATTATTTTGTTTTTCTTTAGAGTCAGATAACCACATCTCCAACATTGGTTCATATAGGCCCACACTATAAAAAAAAATTTGTTGCTACAGTTGCCGGTTCTATTGGCTTTCCAAAGCCGATTATGTTCTGCAAACAGAACCGGCTGAACCAACAACACTGTACAGTAGTTGGTTTATTACGAATTTCAAACTTCGTCCTCAACTAAAATTTCTCTCTAAATTAAACATATCAGTCTAAAGCGTTTAGAAGTTGACTTAGCGTAAATCTACTGATTAGATCTTCTCTAAAAAAATATATGCAATGCATTAAACTCTAACAATTTTTTTTTCTATAAAATGGTTGATCCAAACACTAGTTATCTTTTCCAAAGATCAAAGAATATGCCTAAAGATAAGAAACTTAACTTTAAGTGAACCGCTAGGATGAGTGTCCGTCCTTGTTGCTTCTCCAACCTACGTTCGGTATCCCCTCCTTATAATCCCCTATCACCACCCACCGACTATCAAACGGCCCCTCCATCAACTCTAAATTCTCCCCGGGGATCTCACCTAGCAAACTCTTAGTTACTCCAAAGTCAACACCACCACCTTTGACTTCTCCTCCATCGGCTCTAACCCAACCATCCAAACACTCCTCACCTTTGGCCATCAACATCGAACTCTTGTTTTACACTCCTCCCACCTCTCCCTAAGATCTCTTCGACACGCTAGAAGACCTTCCACCAACAATAACCAACCCTCCACCTCCTAGATCATCCTTCGACTCCATTGAGCATATGGCTAATGAACCCCCATCTCTTCTGAATATGAAACTTCCTCTCCCACCATTGCCAGCACAATTTTCAACTTCCTCTCCTCCTCCTCTAAAATTATCAAACCTAACTTCCACCTTCCCACATCTTCCGCCATTAGGACCAAACAATCCTTTTTCCCTTGCTAACTCATGGAAATGTTTTGTAACATCGAGGAATTTTCGAATCTTTGAATGACGATTTCAATCGTTGACTTTTAGGGTCTGGCTTGACTTATAAGAACGATCATCTAAATCACGTTTTCACGACTCGGACTCTAAAGCAATTTGATGTGAAATGATAATCCAGACAACTTTTTAGTTTTGCCCGAACCTGGAAACGAGCCGAAAAGGGCTAAAACAGCACCGCAAACATTTAACGAACAACATACAACGCGGACACACAAAAATAATTAAATTTTGTTTTTAGTTATCAGTATTTATTTAATAAAAATATTAAATAAATTATTCATCATTTTTAATTAGAAGCGTTGTTGATAACGTGAATACTCGAGCTTAAATCCATTTTTATTTCGACGAGGCAAAACCGGTTCGCAAAATGAATAACATATATTTTATTAAATGTTATAAAATATTTCTGAAATATTATCAAGCGAATACTCATTTTTATCGGAAAAATGATTTGAAAAACAATGGCGCAAGTTTCGTGCGTTGAATCATTCGTTAAGCCGCTCAAATGAGTCCGAACCAATATATTATAAAAGTTTCCTAAAACTTTCACTTTTGGTCCCTGTAAAATATTTACAAAACAAACCCTCAACTATTAAACATATTACATTTTAATATTAAAGTTTTATATATATATAAAATTTATATATTAAAATTTCATTTACATCTCTAATATACACACACACTCAATATACACTCTCTCTTCCCCATTTCGGCCACCGACCCACCGGCCGGCCACACCGGCCGGCCACCATCCGGCCGCCGCCGAAAAACTTTTCCGGCGAGTTTTCCGGCCAACATCAAAGATGCTCCTCATTAACGGATCTACTCGATCCCCACTACCACTCGCGGCCACGCGCCATTTTTCCCTTCCCCCTCTCCGACAGCCGCAACCCATCACCACCAGGATGCGTTTGGTGTTGTTCTCAGTCGTAGGGTGCGTGTGGTTTTATTAATACACCACAAGGGTGCGTTTTTTTTTTTTTGTTTTTTTTTTTCTTCGGGTTCAAGCCACCAGCAGGGTGCGTTGGTTTTCGGGTCACAGCACATGGGTGCGTTGGGTTTTATAGTACCACCACGAAGGGTGTTTGTTTTGGTGGTACCCGCCGGTAAAGGTGCGTTTGGCTGTTCTTAACAGCCATGAGGGTACGGTTCCGGTCACTGGTTAGCAGCCCAAATAGGTGTGTTGGTTTATGGTTATGATAAAACGCATGGGGTTGCGTCTGTCTAGTTGTAAACAGCCATAAGGGGTGGTTTGGGCTGTTGTGGAGATTAGGGTGCGTTTGGGGTTTATATCAACGCCGACAAGGGTGCGTTTGGTATATCAAAAACAGCCCGAGGGGCATGTTTGGTTTATAATAATGCAAAAAGGGTGCGTTTGGTTTACCAACGCAGCGGGTGCGTTTGGTTTACCAACGCAGCGGGTCCGTTTGGTTAATAAACAAATAGGGTGCGTTTGGTTGTTTGGGTTGGCTGTCAAACAGCCGGGACAGCCGGGGGTTTGTTTGGTTTGATAATCAGACACAAAAAGGGTGCGTTTTGTTTTGCACCATAAATATATTAATTGTTCCATTTATTTTATCGATTTAATTATAATTTGACATCTATTAAAACTTGCGCGGTCTAGTATAATATGTCATAAATATTAAAACGGGACTGACTTAATGATAAAGCGATTTAGATTTATTTAGACGACGAGTTGAACTAAAAACAGAAACTTTGGCGCGTTTTGGTAAAACGTATAATTAAGAGCAGAAATTGACGTGATTGGTATTCGAGACTTTGAAAAGTTCAGACTTTGGTTTACAATTATATAACACATTATATTTATACGGACGTGTTGTATAAAACGGCGACTTCTAACTCCAATTAACGAAGAAACTAGAACGAGATCGAAAATATACACTTTATAGAAAAAAGGTAATTTTTACTATATATTATAACTGGCAGATTATTAATCTTAAACGATTTGAGCACTTTGAGTCCGTTTCAGCTTCCGGCGATAAACTCGAAAGTTGTTGTAAAGACGTTTACTTGGCCGCGAGGTTATCAGTTTTTAAAACTTAAGTATAGGGGTCAAAAATAATGGTCAACGTAAAAGTTCAACGAATATTTTAATTACTATTATACATTCGAGTACGATTTTGAATGATAAAATAAACTGTCGGTTAATATATTATTTCAATTAATAGTTTTAAGATCATTGTTTGGTTCTAAAAACGGGGAGTCTAAAAATAGTAACTTTCGGTAAATATTGAGATTAAGTTGGATTGGGCGAAAATAGTATTTATACATTATAATATACTAAGGTGTTTAAGTTTAAGCGAGCAAGTGGATTTCTCCTCACATGTATATATGTAGGTATACTATATAAATATGTAGATTCGTGGTAAACGATGTACGCATCGTTGGTCGTACTTTATTTACGTGTTATGAATCGACGAAATAATTATAGGTGTGGTCGGATCGTTGCAGATTCAGTTGTGATTTAATTGGGATTTAATTATCTGGTCTATATTCAATGTGAGTTCATAGCCTCGCTTTTCAATCTTTTGAATGTTTTATAAACCCGCGAGGGGGATACATGCTTGTTACAAACTCTTTTACATACTCGTTTATCTTATAACAATGTGATTGTTTGTAGGGGATTTTGTGAGTTTATAGCCCCTGTTTTTTACTTGTTTTCATACGCTTTTATAACTTTTGGGGTGAGAACTTGCTTGTTGCTAAATTGTTTGCTAATTTCAATTTAATGGTAGATTATACGTGTTTACATGAATATTTACAAGCTCATATTTACATGAATATTTACAAGCTCATATTTACATGAATATTTACAAACTCATATTTACATGATTGTTACAAACTCATTTACATACTTTGTTTTACAAATTGGACGCAAGTGAAAGTTTATATTGATTACGTGTGTACCTAAGTATAAATAATAACCCCCCTTTTAAGCCCACTTATTGTGAACTGTTAATTCCTGGTTTGGAAGCGCGAGTGTTATAAGGTAGATCTACCGGGTTTGACAACCCTCGTTCCGGTGACTAGCTATCACCGGGAACGAATATTATAACAGGTCGGTTTTGGATGTTGCGGGTTACAACATCTGTATGGGCATAATGGCTAAAATAGCTAATATACGTCGAGCTTCAGTGTCATGAGCTTAGTTGTAACAGTAATTGGTCTTTGTGATGTCTGCATTTGTTGTAGTATTACAGGGAAAAATTTTGTGGTCTCTTGTATATATTTTTCAGGAAATCGATAGGACGAGGTGGCCAGGGATACATTTTGGTGACATTAAAATTAACATGCCTTATTATAAAAATCTTTGGGATAATATTGGTACTTTTGGGACATAAAATGGGTCGTGAATATTTTATAAACATTTTAATGGTACTGTGATGCACAGTGGATAATTACATTCAGTTGAAACTACATTCAACTTAAACTAACCTTGAAACTCACCCTTTATGTTGAACTTTTAAGGCATGTTTTTCTCAGGTGACATTAGATGCTTGGGATTATTGATTGTGCATTGGTGTTTTTACATTAAGTTTTTCATGGTGATGAAATTTATGGGCAACTATTATTTTGTATTCAGAAATCAACGATGTTTTTTTCAAACGACACCTAGAGGTACGTTTCTTTGTATCTAGCGTGTGTATTATGAAGTAGCACCACATGTGGTATTCCGCTGCGTTGTTGTATTTTGTGGGGTGTTACAGATTGGTATGAGCACTGGTTTATAGAGAATAGGTAGCATATTTGACCACTAGACGTATACCGTTTTCACAAATGTTGCATCACATCAAACGTTTTCAAAATGCATACACGCTACTTGCTTATGTGCTTACATTACTTGTTACGTTAAGTGCTTACATGACATACACATACATATATATATATATATATGGCTTGCATTCCCTTCGCGTATATCGTACGCTTATTTATATAAGAGTTATTATATAAATACCAGAATATTTTTAAGACATTGTGAGTTGCACAATGGTCTTATTCTACTCGTTAGACATTGTGAGTTGCGCAATGGTCTCACTTCGTTCTCAGACATTGTAAGTTAAACAATGGTCTCTAAGGATATTATTTTTCTTCATAACTATATATAATATCGTATTAAACGGAGGCCGTTATAATTGGTTTACATGGGATTATGTTTGAATCAAATGTTACAAGTCTTGGTATAGGCTTGGGGACTTGTAATAGGTAGGATTGATATGGTTATCGCTATGTTGACTCGTTCATAGAGACCTTTACCTTGTTTACTCGAAACCGTGTACTCTTTTTTTTTTCCTTTTTTTTTACTTTTTAATTATCTATCTTGAACTCTATGTAGTTCCCTTGATAGTTTTACTTTTCGCTTCCGATACGAGTTTTAAACACTCGTCTGATACTCATTAAAAGCACATGCATTGTCATGTCTAACCCACCTTGAAGGTTATGAGAGTACGCGTATTGCACGGGATTATTAAGTAGGATGTTTATAATTTATTTATTTGAAAGGATTGGCGCCTTTCAGTTAATTAAATAATTATAAATCACCTGAACCATAAGTTTATCATTATCTTACTTAATAAATTTGGTCGACTTCTTTATGTAAATAGAATTATAAATGAGTGGGCTTATGGTATCGTACGACACGGAGTAGAACCTGAACTCGATAATCACGAATTTTTTATAAAGGTTAGAGACAACAATCGTGTCTTGCTACTCAGCAGAATCTTCAGGCATCACTTGGAGAGCCTTATCACATTCTTAAGTCTGTTACTTTATGCCATGCAAGTCCTTGCAAATCACGAACGGTCTGTGGAGCTACAGACTGAGTGCAATATCCCATCACCGTTTGTTTAGTTATCGTTTAGGGTTGCTGTTGTTGGTCCTGGAGTGGTCTCAGATTGTACAAATTTATCAAACTAAGTATAAAACCACCTTAAACAAGATAAGCATATGTCGATATAGTATTCAGTTGAATTACTCATTGCAGACAAATAGTACACCAATTTAAGTCATGATACTAATTAGTACTGCCAAGTAAGTTGGGTACTTACATCCATAAGCCACGTTGATGTGAATTATCGAACCTTACAGACAGATAGTAGAAACGAGACTTTGTCCTCGGACATTTAGAAACTATACAAAACAACACTCAAGTGACTAACTTTTCTTCTCGGAAGTTTTCACTATAAGGACTTTCCACTATCGCGGTTATACCAGTCATAAGATCTGTAATGAAATATTTTGAGGTACCCATATTGATGGATTAAATATCCTGGACAAACCTAACCAAAATTTTTGGTAGATTGAGAAGTGTACGAAAATCACGAGTTTTGCCGGAATAAAGTTATCAGCGTATTGTTTAGAACCGCGTTTATTAAAACTTAAGTCTTTCCTTAGTTACACAATATGTAGATCGTTATTCATAACACGGGTTGTGATTGAGTGGTTTTAGCTAGTTTCAAGTGAGAGAAAACACAAGAGGAGATGCTAGAGAGAGAGAGTGTATGTGTTTCTTTGAAATGAAAATATTGACTAGCTTGCTCTTCAAAGTTGGAAGAGGCTTTTACTTTCACCCACTCTCTTATATGTATTACAATATACGGGTATTCGAACCCGACTTAAAACAAAAACGTACTATTAACTATTAAACTCGAACTATTATAAATCAATAATATTCGGGGTGACCGGAGTCCTTTTACTCATATCTAACAATCTCCCCTAGGAGGTCACCCTTGAAAACACTAGACTTAATCTTTTACAGCTTCTTGTCTTTTTGATTCATCTGTTACTTCGTATACATTTTGTTGTCGTGATACTTTAGATAACAATTGAGCTTGTTCACTTTGACTTGTTTTGATTTTGATCATGAGCTTTCTTGAGATCATCAGCCAAACTTAAACTCTCATCATCTAGTAATTTATTGCCATCTTGTGCACTTGTGAAGAAGAATATGATATCAGAGTTTGCGGAAGCTTTGGACACCTTTATGCGATTCTTTCATAACTCATAAACAAGTGTAGGTCGTGTCTGTGCAATTCGGTTTATTAAACTTGACATTACTGGAATCTGGGTATCTCCCATATCCATTCCATCATTAAAATGATCCTGTAAGAAACAGTTAGCAAGAAAGGCTTCTCTGAAAAATCAGTCTAAGTGTTAAAATTATGGAAAATATTTTTTGAACACTTCTGTTAGTTTGATTGGTTGTCAAAATGTTCAATAACCGTCAATTCTTATGCTGGAACAAGTTTGATTCACGTAGAATCGCACCATCGTTTCTTTCCAGTTGACACAAGTTTGATTCTTGTAGAATCGCACAAGTCACCTACCTAGAGCTTGTTTGATGTAGGCTCTAGCAGGATTTCCATCTTCATAGTGACCTACCTTCGTAATCACTGAATGTTCTGGCAATTATCACAAGGATAATGCATAGGACTCTTAAGATAACCTTGTTTCCACAGTGTGTGAAAGACAAGATAAACGGAATCGCTGTCCTAACGGATTAATTGTGATTCTTGGCTTAGACTCAGAAAAGTAGCGCTTTGATATTAGTGATCGAAGGCAGGAGCAGACTGCCACCTTTTCAATACCGACTTACTCGGAGTGAGTGAGACAGTAGATTGCATGTTTAGTCTCCGTGACAAATGAGACAAGTTTCTTTCAAGAGAAACTCGAATGGCTGGGAAGGGTTGTGCATTGCATCACTGGGTCCATGATATCGTCTTCAATGTCAGCAATCAACTTGTGATTCTGACAGCATATGTATTGACCCGGTTTCTGCCTAAGTGTATGGAGGGCTTCTTTCTTCACAACCTTT
Organism: Tanacetum coccineum; assembly: GCA_026074375.1. NCBI lineage: Eukaryota > Viridiplantae > Streptophyta > Magnoliopsida > Asterales > Asteraceae > Tanacetum > Tanacetum coccineum. The sequence goes on along the minus strand of BQNB010047735.1, from coordinate 13,984 downwards.
TATCTGTACAATTTCTTTTTCAGTACTCAAAACCCCTTTCAGTGCTTTACGAGACTTCATGCCTTGCACATTGTTGGGTATATTCCCGAGTTTAGCTCCATCTCAGTCGGCACTATTCCCTTGTCTCACCTTTACTCCTTTTAAATCATTACCTCATGGACTTCTGTACTAACTAGTGGATTGGTCCCTGGGTTAGATCCCTCTGTTCTGCAGGATCATGGGAACGAGTACCACTAACCGTACCATCCATTATAACTTCGATAAAAGTAAATACATGCGTCAGTAGTCTTTTGTACAGTTCACCTTGCCATATTATAATCACTGCTTGAAAACTCAATCAGGTACTTATGATTATAACTCTCAAAGTGTTAGTACCCGATTGTTTTTGCATTCAGAAAAGCTCCCCTCAACATGTGTATCGGTATTAACATGTTTAGACATGATGGTGGAGAATTCCATTTAAGTAATATGATCACATTACATATTTTAATCACATTTTCTCACCTTATCAAAATTTCAACCCTTTGACATTTTGGATATCATGGATTTAAATATGTTATTAAAATTGGGAGAAAGTGTGCCTAATTATTCACAAGCTTTTTCTAATGCATATTTGCGTGTTTGGAAACATATTAATTGGCTCCCCTCAATGTTGAGGGTATGTGATTAGTGTCAGATATGATAATTTTGAAAGATTTTTTCGTTAAACTCAAAAACCTGGTTTTTAGTTTAAAATGAAAAAAAAATCATCGTAAAAAATCAGTAGATGGGGGGGGACACATAACATTCTAATGTACGGAGTGTATGTTTCATTACCGATGATATTGACCTTAATGCTGGAATGATACAATCATTTCACGTCTCTTGATTAGACAGTAGCCAATATCTATTGACCTTCCACTAATGAAGGCAAATCGAGATTTCTAAAGTTTCTTCAAGATCTTTATCTTTCTACCAAATATCCGAATGAACTGTAGTTTTGTTCGTGGAGATCGTGGTAGATGAAGTGTTGATGTTTGTATCAGTTGTCTCTGTAACTTAGAAGGAACATCAGTGAATTTAGTAGAGGAGCTCTGAAGATTTGGTTCCCTTAGCTTCTTTTGTCTCTCAAGACCCGGTCTACCACTTTCCAATCGCACCAGACGATTAACTTTGAACAAACACTTACCTCAATCGTGACCGTTTTCATATTGAAAGAGCTGTAGTCTTGATGAGTGTCAAAAATTGTCCGGAGTGATTGTAAACAATACTTTTACCACCGTGTTTAACAAAATAATTTTGAAGAATCAATTAAGAAAATTCTTTGGTTACAAAAGGAAGGACTTCTCTTCCGATTAAGAAAAATGCACAGAAAAGTACATAATCCAATCGATTGCATGGATTATAAAGTAATTACCATGCCCGAGCAAAATTAATTACCGTTGTTCCGGTACAGCTGTCTGTATGACGACAATCTTTCCTTCAAATGAGAAAGGGTTGCAATCTGATAGTAAATGCAATACCATTGTCATGTGCTCACAATTTGAAGGTTTTGTTATAGGTAGCTCAAGGGACCGAAAAGACTTCTCTTTTCATTGCAAAGGATAAATGCACTGAAACGTGAATTTTCCTTTACGATAAGGCCCGGGTTATGCACAGAAATGTACATAAGCCATTTCTTCATCATCTGCTTCCCACTCATGAATCCTCAAGATTCTTCATTGAAGAAAGGGGTTTTGGATGAGTCGGTAGATTTCCAGGTGGCATTTGTTCCTTAGTAGTATGCTATCAGCTTTCATGTACTTAGGGTAATTAGTAGCACGGAAGAAGACATCTTGCATATGTAGCTCTAGGGCCATTTGACGTTTTTAATTTTTTTTTTTGTTTTTTTCTTTTTGGTTTTTTTATTTTTTTTTTTTTTTTTTTCCATCTCACCGTTGGAATTCCTTATTTTTTTCCGTTTTTTTTTTTTTGTTTTTACTTTTTTTTGGTCTCTTAAGTTTTTCAGTTTTATCGTTTTTTTTTTGGTCCAGCATAGAAGCCACATGACTTTGTTTAGAGTTTGAACCAACCTGGCATCATCAAGTTCAATGGTCTTTCCTTCAGGAGCCACTGTTTTTAGAAGCTATCTAACTTGTTCGTCACAACATTTAGAATTTCAAGTATCAGTCTCACTGGTTTATCTTTTCTGGTAATTACACCAGATTAGCATCTGCATGGAGATCGGGTTTCACTAACCCTTCTTTGTGGATGTAGCATCCTCAGGATGTACTGAAGGTACAGTAGTATTCATCTGGATGCTATAATACACCTTTGGAATATGCATTAATCCATTGTACGTTGGTTTCTTTGGCTTATTGCGAGTTTCAGAAGTTAGAAGGACTTTGCAGCTTTGTACTCTGTTAGCACTGCCTTTCCTTAACTTACTAATGGGAGTTTTCTGGTGGACTATGGAGCAGGTTTACGATATAGCACTCTGTTAACATGTGTTGCCATATGCCTGAGAAACTTCCCATGCTTCATTGTGTACCTTGTTATAGTGGTACTCATAATCATCCACTATGAGGTTCAAGAGCCGGGTTAAACTTCATCTTCATCAACCAGTTTAAAGAAACTCCTTTCCTTGTGAATGTTTATGACCGTTTTTACCAGCTGGAGGTGACTCTGAATGGGTGGAGTGAGTCTGCAGGTGGAGTGACATTTAAGGCCTTCTGAAGAAGGATCAGCACTCAGAGTTAAGCCAGTGCTCATCGACTTGAAAGCTATAAACCCCAATCTTTGCATCGTGAGTCAGAGTATTCCAGAATAGCCTGAATTTAGATTTAGGAAAAGGGATCATTTGCTGATGTAGGAATTGCCCTAACAAAGATATCATCTGATGGGAAGATAGGATTCTTTTGCAACTTCTGTAGATCCAAGAGAAGGTTTCCCTTTCTAATCTGTAACCACTCCGAGCAATGAAGGATCTGTTCATCTCTTCTTTTTCACATCTCTTTCACATTCGATCGTTTCATACACATTGAGAGACCAAGTTTAACCGTGTTGATCACATTAGATTCACTATTCTCCCCTTCAAAAATTGCATATGTGATTGCCATTTTTGATCTAGTGAATTAGAATACCAGCTGATCTACGTTGATCCACTTAACGACTTTCTTCTCTTTAAGGAACGGGGCCTGAAGAGATGCCAGCAGACGCCTTTGTGACATTTGAGAAACGAGGTTTGAACTGATTTGTTTAAACGTCTTTTGACAATGAAGACCGAGGCTTGAACTGCATACTGCTGACTAAGTTCTGGTCCACTAGATTTCATGTACATGAGTGACCCGATTTTACTATGAAATCAGATTTGGTCTACGGTTCTCCACTCAAATCTACAACTAGATTGGGTTGTAGCCAATGGTGTACCAATGGAGTGACAATTGTCCATATTATGCTTTTTCAGAATTTCTAAAGCGTACTTGGCCTGATTGATAAAAATACCTTTTGGGGACTGGTGGATCTGAAGTCCTAAAAAGAATTTCATCTCCCCCATTAAGGACATTTCAAATCTACTGTGCATTAACTTTTCAAATCTTTTTGAATATTTAGGGTTTGTAGACCCAAAAATTATGTCATCAACGTAAATCTGCACAAGTAGAATATCCTCCCCGTATTTTATCTTGAATAAAGTTGGGTCAATTGTACCTTTAGTAAAGCCTTTGGACATCAGGAAGTTTGATAGTTCATCGTACCAGGCTCTTGGAGCTTGCTTTAATCCATACAAAGCTTTCCTTAGAAGGTAGACTTTTTCTGGATGATCTGGATCAACGAACCCTTCTGGCTGAGCAACATAAACCTCCTCCTTCAGTGGACCATTAAGAAATGCCGTTTTCACGTCCATCTGATAGATTGGAAAAGACTTGTGTGCTGCGTGGGCAACGAAAATCCGAACTGCTTCCAAGCGAGCAACTGGTGCAAATGATTCTTCAAAATCAACACCTTTTTTCCTGAGCAAAACCTTTAGCAACAAGTCGTGCTTTGTTGCGAATTAAAGTCTGATCTTCATCCTTCTTCTTCTTCCATAACCACTTTAGCTTTATAATCATCTTGCCAAATGGTTTGTCGACTAGTTCCCAGACTTTTAGTCTGTCGAACTGATGAAGTTCATCCTGCATTGCTTCGATCCATGCAGAATCAGCCATTGCCTCCTTAATGTTCTTTGGTTCAACAATACTCACCATGAGCGCGAACATACACATTTTAGGATCTATGGAAAGCTGTCGTCTTGTTTGAACTGGCATGGTTGGAGTTCCACGAACTTGTTCTAATGGATGATCTCTGGTCCATCGGTAATCATGACTTTGTGGTTGAAATGAATGCACATCGGTATTATCAATGTTGCGTGAGGAAGACTCACTAATTTCTTGTACCCGTGTACAAAAAGGATTGATAAATTCATCTTCTTGAAATGATGCATTCTGTGCTTGATCATTGTTGTTTTCCTCAGCGATACCGTTTGTTGGATTGTAATATTCTTCAAGTAAAGGACTGAAGAGAAATTCTAACCCTTGTTGTGACGAATCTGTCTTTTCTGCTGTAGGAACAACATTTTGTCTTGGGGGCACGGGGTCAGAGTTGTCATAATCTGACGCCTTTTGTAATATGTAAAGGGTAAAAAAATCTTAAATTGCAGTATTTGTTTCAAGTATGTTATGTTTAAGAATACTGCTAATTGTGGTTGTGGTCATGCTTTCTGTAAGATGTGTTGTAAACGTTAT
>BQNB010047734.1:0-36514 GCA_026074375.1 Tanacetum coccineum | reverse complement strand
CATTTTTTGTTATTGTGTGCATTAAACTTTTTTTTTTCTTATTGTGTCATCAAACTTTCAAATTTTTATCATTGTGTGTATTTTGTGACAATTTTGTCATCTACAATGACCATTTTACCTTTCGAAATTCGAAGAAAATAAAGGTAAAATGGTCACAAAATACACACAAATAATCAAAATTTGAAAGTTTGATGACACAATAAAAAAAATCAGTACACACAATAATGAAAGATGACAAATATAATACGTTTTCAAGCAATTAACCTAAAATTAAACGGCATGCGTGCGCTAAGGAACGTGGTAGGGATAATACATGGAAGAAAGATGGAAACTATTGGCGAAGGTGTATTAGAAATATTATAAAAAGTAGATCTAACTTTTAAATTGGTTAAAGGTGTCACCAATAAGAGCCTTAGGTCTATTATTATTATTATTAGGCACATTTAGTAAGTTCACTTATCGTTTCTCATTTAAAATTTAGGAGAATAAGTCGACAAGCTTGTCAACATGTGGCCTTCGATCAAGTCTTTTTCTTACGGTTTCATGATTTCGGTATGAATGGAACAAGAGTGTTTGGGACAGAAAACTTGTAACGGAAAAGTAAACAAAAGATTGCAGACACTGATATACAAGTAATCGAATATATAACTAATAGATTGAACATATATCAGATGATGGATTGATTACAGAACTTGACCTATTTATACCAATTGAATCGGTGCCAAGGAACCAACAAAACGGTTATACAGAAGAGGCACAAACCGATTCAATAATACTAAAAGGTATGACCCTCTAAAACGGTTTATACCGTTATCCTATGACCCAGCCCAACAAACTAATTGGGTTTATACAGAATTAACATTAATACATAAACATAATACATACTAAGTACCCTAACTTTGCGTTTATAACATTATTGGTCCAACATTCACCCCCCTAATGTTATAGACGGCAATCGAGTCTTCTTCACTTGTCTTTATGAGATGAAGTTCCAGCCTTCCCTTTCCTGCTTGATGCTCGTTATCTGTTCCCAATCGCGACTTGTACCCTGTATATCCACTTTATTGACATGCTCGGACATCATTGAAACCTCGTTGTTTCTTGTCACTAGGCAATTTTCCCTGATATAATCATCTGTACTTGTCAGCCCTACTTTCGCTACCTCAAAGTAAGTTTCTGGGATCAACAGATAGTGGACATAGATTTCTTTAAACCTGAGTCCATACAATCCCGAGAATCCGAAGCCTAAAGACACTTCATCCCATTTCATCTTGTAGTTCAATCTTTCATATCCACCAAAGCATTTAACCAATTTGTAAAGATCGAAGAGGCAAATTTCGTATCCACCAATCGTTAGAGGCATGAGTTTAGTTACATCGCCATCGATGTAAGTGTTGTGGAACCATTTAAGCATACTCTCGAAACATTCCCTGAAGATTTCTCTATGCTTCAATACAACTTTGTTGTTGTTTGCAAGTTTCATGAACCTTATGAACCCTTCAAACGAGTTAACAGTGAGTTATCTTGTATATTTGTTCCCTGAGTAAGTATCTTGATCAGAATCTATATCCAAACCAGCCTACATAATGCATTTTGAATTCCCTTCGTCACTATCTAATCATTTCCCTTTTGAAGACTTGAGTGGTCTCACGACTTTGTGATGTTGGTTATTGGGTTGGTTATGATTTGGTTGTGTCTTGCTTACTTGGACGATATTTGTATAACTTGTGAATATGAATGCTTATGGATTCGATATTGTTTTACTTGGATTATTATTTATCTTTTGATTTATCATTGAATTAGATATAGGTCGAAAGGCTCTATTGTCTTGATGAATTTCGCATTGTCTGTCTATAACAATTCGGTGCTAATCTTGTGAGAATTGATTAGTAAATCTATAAATAACCCAAGTAGAATAATGTTTAAGACCCTTCCTTATGTTGACCTTCTGGGTTGGGAGGAATTCATATGTATGCATATTTGATATAAACCATTCTTAATGCGTTCGTGATGATGTATTATATAGGCCGAAAGGATTCTATGTTATCATTGGTAGATATGCTTGTTATTATGATTACCCGTCATATATGACTTGTATGCTTTGTTTATATAAAGTCTTGCTCTATCTATATCTATTATGTTATGTGGATCATACCTTGGTATCTTGCTTGCTTTACACACGTTTCGGCTATTTGATATGTGACAATCAATTAGCTTTGTTACGTGATAAACAAAATGTGAATTGCTACATATCCCGTGGAACGACCTGGACTTACCTAATACTATATTACACTCGAATAGGGTATACTTGCAGGAATGTTATGTTTTTGGTCAAAATCGGTATTTCTAGTTATTATAAATTTAAAGCTTGTAAAAACACACATAAATTGCACTAAAATTTAAACAAGAAAAATGATTCCTTTATTAATCTCTAAGAGGTCTAACTTGCTTTTCTTTATGATTCCTTTATTAATCTCTAAAAGTTGTTGAAATTTCAAGAGAGCACAGTTGGTATGCTTATCATTTTTTTGGTAGCAGATGCCTTCTAAAAGTTATTGGATGACAAAGTATTGAAAGTAGCACTCAATCTAAATATATTTGTATAGCTAAGCTTATACTACTTGGTGTGTTTTTTGTTGTGCAAGATTTTTCTCTTGTCTCCACCATCAATCTAATTCTCGCAACAAAGATAAAGAGGAGCTATGTCGCAAATTACCTAATAGCGCTAAATGAATGAAGAACAAGTTTTTGAGTATTAAAGACCAGATTAATAGCATGATCTAGTTTTATCGTGTTTTGTTTAGAATTGGGATGTATATGAATTGCTTATATTTAGTTTCAGAATGATATGTTTTAGAATTAGGATGTATATGAATTGCTTATATTTAGTTTCAGAATGACATGTTTATGGAATGCTTATATTTTGCTTATTCGTTAGTTGAACGATATTCGGTTTGAATTATCGCTTTGGGAAATGAGATTACTTAAGATAATAAAAATATTTTATGCACGTTTGATTTACTCTATTAAAGATCTTCATTTCATATTTGATTTGTTTAGTTGAGTGGCATGAGTTATTTGAAATTAAGTTGTTTTGTGCATGACAATTTGGCAAAATGTACATAAGTTTACATATGATGTGGTATAAGTTTACCAGACTTACTCTTTTTTTTCCACCTCTAATATGTGATATGAGAATGAAATGATCAGATAGTCACTTTTAGATTATCATGCAAAATCACATCAGAAATCAGTTTTGATTAAATCAGTGTTAAAACTAATCACTTTCAGATTATCATGCAAAAACCCATCATCTATAAATACAAGACTTCCACTGACAACTTAAAGGATCAGTAGCGTAAGCTTCTCAGTGAAACATTAGGGATCATTACTAGCATGAAACATCTATATACATATAATGAAATGGGAAGAGTAATTTTTCAGCTTAAAAGTATTTTCATCTCAAAGTCTGCTGTCACTGATTCTGGATTGTCGAAGTGCAAGCCAAATTTAGCTGCTTTTGTGGCGGGACTTGGTCACATCCAATTTAAAGAAACTGATAATAATTCGAAGGTTTCAGCATCATAGGAATTATTTCACATGCTATTAAAAGAACGACACTGGGCTTTAGCTCATCTGGCAATGACATTGTTTGGGTATTTTTTTGCACGTACTAGTTGCAATGAGCTGTGGAGGTTTGTACCACCAGATGCAACATTATCGTCTGATTTGGAGTAATATGAATAATGTGCATTATATTTCCTAGGAATTTAGACACAGTTATAAGGGTATGAAATCAACGTGATCTTGGTTTACATGTGTTTGTGCATTAATTAAGGGCTAAATGTGCATTATATTTCGTAGGAATTTAGGCAAAGTTTACACGTGATCGCTAAAATTCTAAAGGTATTGATTTATTAATTTAACATTGCTTTATTAATTTACAGTTCGTTAAAGTGTGAATTAGATGAAAATGTATCTATTATGTTCATCAAATTTGCTAAATATGAGGGCCCGTTTGGTATGTGGTGTTGGCCAATGAGATTAGGCATTAGAGTTAAATCAATTGTTTGGTATAGAGACATGACTTTTAAAATCGGTACTCATCATCACATTTAACACTTTTGCCGAATCCTACCATAAATATTGGTTTAGGTATTTTTTCTGACATATTTGGTCCTTTTTTCTTTCTTTTGTGGGACCAGAGTTAATTACCATCACATATCACTTTTTTTTATTAGTTATAAAAATAAGTTAATTTTATATTTTATTTTATTTTATATTTTCTCTCTCCTATATCAAATCCAAATTCAAATCCTAAACCAAATTCTAAACCAAATTCAAATCCAAATCATAATCCTAATCTTAAACCCAACTACAAACCAAACAGGCCCTGAATGTTGGTAAAAAGTGTGACATGTTTGGGTAATCATACCTGATTTGAATATCACTGCTTTGTGCATCAAAATGGCTAAATGTGCATTAGTCTTCATAAGAGGTTAGTAAAACAGATATCATTAGATAATCAATATGTCTTTGTACAAAATATTACTCTTTTGTGCATCAAAATGGCTAAATGTGCATTGGTTCTCATAAGAAATTTATACAACACATATCCTTAGATAAGAAGCATGCCTCTGTATGAAGTAACACTTTAAATTTATACAACACATATCCTTAGATAAGAAGCATGCCTCTGTATGAAGTAACACTTTTTTGTGCATCAAAATGGTTTTCATAAGAAGTTCAAAATACATATCGTTAGATAATCAACACGCCCTTATATAAGATAACATTGTTTTGTACATAAACATAGGCTAAATGTGCGTTACTTTTATATAAGTATACACAACATGTATACTATTATTTGGCGCTTTGTATAATGTTAAGTATTACAAGTAGATTATGTCGCCTTATAAGTGTTATCAAACAACTAAACTAGAAAAAGCAGAAAGTTGCTTTACACGTGTTTGTGCATTAATTAAGGGCTAAATGTGCATTATATTCCCTCCCTCATCCTCCTCGTCACTATCATCCCCTTCATCACTATCTGATTTCCCATCCTCATCTCCATCCTTCTTGTCGATGTGCATATCATTATCTCCCTTACCGTACCTCTCGTCATCTCCTTTTTCCTTGCCATCTTGTAAGTCTAACATGATAATGTCTCTCATTTCTTCCACCACGCTCACTTCGTATACTTTCCCTTTTACGACAACCCTAATCGCTTCCTTTATCAGACCTTTATTGCTTGTGAGAATCTGCACCCTACCATATATCAGATTGTCTACAATTATGTAAGCCGAGGATGGTCCCATGCAACGCCGCTATCTTCTTGCACACCCCCCCTAACACGACAAAGGTAACCTAATTATGTTTATCCATGTTAGTCTCCTCGACGTATTTTGCTAATTACCGCCACTCCTTAGCTTGTGAAGCCATCTTCTTAGACCATGTTCATTGTCTTTTAGAATGTTCGCTGCTGTGTTAATGATTTCCATTACCAACATAACTTCAAGTCCCCCTAGATATTGGGCCAAAACCCAAACTATAGGGCTAATCCCAAACCCGCTATAATTGTAAATGACAGTTAAATAACTGTAAAACAGTTATTTTTACCAAGGGACGCAACTATTACTCGCACCCTTTCATGTAGTATAAATATGTAACGATTTGTAAACATCAAAGTTGATGACAGATTCAGATTTATAAAACTTTATTTTTCTGGTATATTTTGATTCAAGTTAGATTTTCGATCCAACATTTGGCATCAGAGCTTTTGGTATTTTAAACCAAATCATCATATACCGTTTCAAAAAATCATCACTGTGTTCCTGTGTTTTCGAATCAAAAGAAAAACCGCATCATTTTTTTCAGACCAAAAACAGTTTGCAAATCAAACAAACACAATCTACATCGTCTTGTGTTTTGTCAAAAACAATTTGTATCAGGCGAATCCAGCGACTGCCACCAAGTGAGAAATCTTTGGCAACAAAAGGGTTTCACCCATTTGCAATTTTTTTTGTCAAGAACAATATAAACCGAAAAAAAACATAACCCAAAAATTAAATTAAGGGTAAGGCACGGTTAGAACTTTTCACAGATTCGAAAACAAGAAAAACCACATAATTTGGATAACAAAAGTCATCACAAAGGGACAAAACTCAGAAATCATCAAAAGAGGAACAAACACAACTTTTGAAGATTTATTAATCGAAACCCTCAATAGAATCATCATCGATTCTGGTTATCCAAAGAAAACCCCAATTTTGCGGCGGTTTTATCAGATCCTCAAATTGTAGCGAAACCCTAATTTTCGCACAATCAAATTGAGGAATCCGTGGTTACGAACACAAGAAGGGGAAGAGCGATTAAAGTCGCCATCTCAATCGCCGGTCAATCACCAGAGAAGAAAATGGAGATAGACCAGAAACCCCAAGGAGACAAACTCACAAGGAGACGAACTCCCAAAGAAAAAGAGAGGCAGACAAAATAAGAACAAGGGACACACGAGGGTTATAATAACCCTAACAGGTTTTAATAAAACCATTTCACCCCCCTCCACTTTTATTTATCTATATTTCATTTTTAGTTATATAGATATATTGGTTTTAGAATAGTTACCCCTTAACTTTAAGTTTTGTAACGTTTCCTAAACCCGTAGATAGAAATATAGTAACCTAGTGATTACACTGCTTACTATATCGAGAGAATAATTTTTAAGGAGTAATTAACCTTTGGTTATTCGTTTTAGAATATAAAATCCCCAAGGATAGTTTTAGGAAGAAAACTAGTCCCCGTTAAGTTTGATAGCCTATAAGGCACAAAAACCAGAGTACTCACCATAAAATTCAACACACTTAGTGTTAGATATTTTATTTTGAAGATTTTATTTAATATCCTAGAGATATGACGAAAGAAAGTGGAGATAGTTCAAAGAAGGAAATTAGTACCGCCAGTACACCCCAATTCCAGTGTCCAATGCTAAAACCCTCGAATTACTCATTATGGGTAATTCGAATGCAAATTATTCTAGAAGCAAATGGTTTATGGGAAATGATAGAACCAAATGAAAAAACCCAAGCAGATAACAAAAAAGACAAAACTGCTATCGCATTCCATTACCAAGCCTTACCAGAAGAACAATTGCTTCAAATCACAAAACATAAAACCATAAAAGCCATATAGGATGCCTTAAAAACTAGACACATAGGAGAAGAAAGAGTCCAGCAAGCAAGGTTGCAAACACTCAAATCCGAATTTGAGATGTTACACATGAAGGAAGACGAGACCATCGACACCTTCACCGCAAAACTAACAACCATAGTAAACAAAGCAGCCAGTCTAGGGCATACAATGGAAGATGAAACACTAGTGCGAAAACTATTAAATGCTGTACCCGATAGGTATCTGCAAATAGTTGCGTCAATAGAGCAATACTCGGATCTAGATGAAATGACTTTAGAAGAAGCAATTGAATTGGTAGACCTTAAGGACTTAGAAGAAAGATTAAGTATAAGAACAGGCAAACAATGGTTAAGTGGGACAATCAAGAGAAATTGATTCTGTTCACTCGGACATGAGAATAAAGGAAAAGTATTTTAGAGGACGCTGGAAGATAACTTAAATTCTTACAAGGAAAACTTGACGAATTTTTATGAAGAGAGGAAATGATGGAGAAAAACTCTCATAAGAATTATAAGAGTGATAACTTAAAGAAATCCAAGTTATGCTACTAGCTCAAATTAAATGCTCTACAAATGTAAGAAGATTAGGGCACATTGCTCCTTAATGTCCTCAAAGGTAAAAACCAAACGAGCAATCTAAACCTCGTTTTGAAAGAAGATTAGAACCATACCTTAATATGGCAATATTAGAAGATGTAAGAACAAAAAGGTCTCGCTACATGTAGAAGATGTAGGATATAAAGAGACAATATGGATAGTCTATGGTTACTTTAGACAACGGAGCTAGTAATCCAAATGATGGATTAGTGAGAAAAACTTCAAAGATTAGATAAGAAGGTTAGTGGAAAAAAGTAAGATACGAGATGGTTCAGACATAGAGATCAAGGAAAAGGTTCAATTCTAATAGAATGATGATGATGAGAAGCAAAGAATCATATACACACGTGTATTACATACCTGATTAACAGCTTTATTTATTGAAGCCCTTGGTAAGTAACTGAAATTGGTTGCTAAAGTTTTATGGAGACGTATGAATTACGACTTTATGACATGGATAACAAAGCTTCATGAAAGTTTACACGACAGAGAAACCGACATATAAGGCAAATATGGAGGATAGGTTACACCTGTCTTGTCTTTACTAGCAAACTAAAGGAAGATACATGGTTTATGGCACGCTAAAGACTATGGGCACTTAAATTTGAGTCAATAAGATCTATGGCTCAAAGAGATTTTAGTTCATGGAATACCTTCCATTAACATTTAACAACAAGTTTGTGAGTTTGTTTAATTGGTAACATAGTAGAGCGCCATTCCTAAAAAGGCAAAAGCTAGATCTACCTCACCTTTAGATTCAGTATATGGAGATTTTTGTGGACCAATCACACCACCAACACCTTCTGGAAAGAAATACATATTCTTGTTAGTAGACGATTACTCAAGATATATGTGGGCGTATTTCCTAAAATCGAAAGATCAAGCCTTTGATACTTTCAAGGAATACAAGAAGTCGATAGAAAACGAATTAAGAACAACATTGAAGATGTTGAGAACGGATCAAGGAGGTGAATTCACATCAAATGAATTCACGCAATACTATAAGGAAAACGGTATAGCACGACAACTTACCGCACCTTACTCACCGCAACAAAATGGAGTAGTCGAAAGAAGAAATAGGACAATCATGTCCACAACAAGATGTATGATGAAAGCAACGAACATACCATAAAATTTTTGGGCTGAAGCTGTTAGACATGCCATATACATCCTAAAAGTGTTCCTACAAAAGCACTAGAAGATATTACTCCATACGAATCAATTAAACAAAGAAAGCCAAACTTAGAGAATCTAAGAGTTTTCGGCTGTATAGCATATACAAAGGTACCATCACAACATCTGACAAAGTTAGATGATAGAAGCACTAAAATGGTATACTTAGGAAACGACACAAAGGATATGTGTTAGTAGAGATGTAAAGTTTAAGGAGAATGAAACATGAGATTGGAAAGATTGCATGAGTGAACTCATTAACGACGAACCTGAATGGACAGACTTCAGAATAGGAGATCTTGAAGCCATAAATGAACATCATGATCAAGGATTTCAACCAATCGAAGAAGACAATGAATTTACCTAACAAATGATGTTGCATTGATATGTTTATCACAACATGAGACTCTCCCTCACATTTCTCAAACATCTCACACTCCTCAAGGTTCATTCACAAGGAAATTCCCAAGTGACAACCACAACGCCACAACACAATCATATTATCAAAGTGATAATGATTATTAACTTAAAATATAAATTCACCTTCACACTTTGATCACACGCCGTTGAGAAGGTTTTAGAACCAACTATGTGACTTTATACCAGAACACCGCAGAAATTACAATTAGCTAAAGATGGGAACCAGAACTACACGGAAGGCATCAGCGATTCAAATGGATTGAAGCAATGCAAGGTCGGTTAGGATTCAATCAATAGAAAACCAATCACATGGGAGTTAAACACTCTACCAAAGGACATAAAGCAATCGGCTTAAATATGGGTATTTTTAAGACTACGAAAGATGCTAATGGAAATATAATCAAGCATTTTAATGCTACGATTAGTAGCAAAGGCTACATACAACAGCTGGCATAGACTGTGAAAGAAGTCTTCGCACCAGTAGCAGAGGTTGGAAAAACAATCCGGTTATTTAACTTGCATAGTTGCTAACAATAAATGGGAAGTACATACACTCTTGACGTAAAATCTGCATTTCTACATGGAGATTTAAAGGAAGAAGTGTACGTCCTCACAACTGTAGGATTTGTAAAGAGAACAAGTTAATAGAAAAGTTATAGGCTTATAAAAAGCTCTATACGGACCTAAGCAAGCACACGTGCATGGACAAAAAGTTTGAAACTCTTTGAAGTCATTAGATTTCAAGAAAGAATGCTCGCACATAGAGACAAGCTATCTACACCAAGACATCAAAAGACTCGATACTATTAATAGGAGTCTATGTAGATGATCTAATCATCACCGGCACACCAAAGAAGGAGATCGACAAATTCAAAGCTCAAATGGAAGAAAAATTCGAAATGAGTGATCTAGGATTATTAGCTTACTATCTAGGAATAGAAGTCACACAAACTGAAGGTGACATATCAATAAAGCAATCCGCCTACGCGAACAAAATCCTAAAGGAAGCTGGAATGATAGACTGCAACGAGACATTGATACCAATGGATCCAGGAACAAGACTAACAAAGGTCACTGAAGGAACAATGGTCAACTCAACCGAATATCGAAGCTTAATTGGATGCTTAAGATACCTGCTTCACACAAGACCCGACTTAAGTTATTCTGTTGGATTACTTAGTCGTTTCATGCAAGAACCAAGAGAGCAACATATGAAGGCTATAAGACAAGTACTACGCTATGTAAAAGGAACAAAGGATTATGGAATCACCTACAAGCATAACGGAGGAAACAAGATACATGGATTCAGCGACAGTAGCTACGGAGTCAACACTCAAGAAGGAAAAGGAACTACCGGCATAATATTCTACTATGGTGAATCACCAATCAGCTGGAGTACACAAAAACAAGCCACTGTAGCACTATCATCATGTGAATCAGAATTCATCGCAGCAACTGCAGCAGCAACACAAGCATTATGGTTAAAGAGACTGCTAAGCAAGCTTACACATTCTCAAGAAGAGAAAGTTACAATACAGGTTGACAACAAGTCTGCTATAGCACTAATGAAGAACCTTGTATTTCATGGAAGAAGCAAACATATTGACACAAAGTACCACTTCATAAGAGAATGCATTGAAAGAGAAGACATACAAGTCGAATTCGTAAGTGGAGAATACCAAAAAAGCGGACATACTTACAAAAGCACTCTCGAAGATCAAATTTTTAACCATGAGACAACTCATCGGACTTAAAGACCTACGTCACAGCGTTTGTAATTAGGGGGAGGGGAATATTGGGCCAAAACCCAAACTATAGGGCTAATCCCAAACCCGCTGTAACTGTAAATGACAGTTAAATAACTGTAAAACAGTTATTTTTACCAAGGGACGCGACTGTTACTCGCACCCTTTCATGTAGTATAAATATGTAACGATTTGTAAACATCAAAGTTGATGACAGATTCAGATTTATAAAACTTTATTTTTCTGGTATATTTTGATTCAAGTTAGATTTTCGATCCAACACCAGAATCTTCACTTAAATATTTCCAAGGCCTTGTTCTTCACTCAATAATGGTAACCGCGTGAGAAAACACCTTGCTTTACCTTCCCCTACTATACTTCTTCCCATTAGCTCGTCATTCAACTCCTTTTCTTCGGTTTCAATCGTCCTACCATTCCACCGTTTTACCACGCAATCGTTGCCCATTTCTCTAACTCCTCTGTCCTCGCTCATCATCTTAATCTTACTTTCATCAACTCCTCTTTTGTATCCTCCGTTTACCATGTCTATGTAACTGCGGTTCACCTGAGGATTATCCCCCACATTTTCGTTTCGTTGCCAGTCCTTGTTATTTTTGCAGTTGTAGCGTCTATTATCCCCAACACCCCCGTCCCTCCTACCTGCGCTTACTCTCCTGTTTCTGTCATAAGCCACATACACTCTCAACAGCTCCTCACCAATATTTATTTTCTGTAACTGACTCAACAATCCTTCCGCGTCACTAACGGATTTGTACCGAATGAAACCATACTTCATACCATTACAGAGGCTGCTTTGAGCCATGAACATGTCAAACACAATCTTGGAGGAACCTAGAAACAAAAAACCGAGCACTAGTTTCTGTCAAAGAGGGTACCATATGTTTAGGTTGAGAATTTCATAACTCGTATTTAAAAAACTTGAGATAAATACTCTTAATTAACTCTTCTTCACAAGCCAATCATCCACCAGATATACATATATTCGTGGACCCTATAACCTGAAAAGTAAGATAGGAAATTTTCTAGTTGTGGATAAAGAAAAGGGAATGACATTGACGGCAACCAAATAACTGATAAAAGATGGCCGATAAGTAAACATATCTGATGATACCCAAACATATCATCAAATCTGTTATGTTTCTATCATTAGATATGTTTTACCTATCATCATGTATATGATTGTAGTTTTTAAATCAAGCGAGAGAGAGTATCACCAGATAAGTTTGGGTAAAAATTATGATTGTAGTTTTTCCTTAATAGTCGAGATCTGTTATGAATGGAATAGTCGAGACGATTGTAGTTTTTAAATCAAGAAAGAGAGAGAGAGAGAGAGAGAGAGAGAGAGAAAGAGTATCATCAGATCTGTTAAGATTAAGAATGGAAGTGAATGTTTTATCATAGGTTAGTTAGAAGATTATTGTGAAAATTACCTTTATACCCATAATACTTAGTTAAGATGATATTTAATCTTGTCCGTTGATTTTAAATCAAGGGTCAAAAATCCTTCTTATCTTTTATGAAAAAAGTCTTTTTATTTGATCTCTCATATATATATATATATATAATTTAGTTAAAATGGTGTAGGTGCTTAAAGTTGTTAAAGTGAGAAGTAATAAAAATTGGACAAATGTCACATTAATTAATTAATTGTGGTCCGTGTACGAGTTGTTGGTTCATGTACGAGTTGTGTTAGAGGTTTTGGTTCGTGTACGAGCAGTTGGTTCGCGATTTTTAATATTACCAGTTTCTTGTGTATCAGTTGTTTATCATAGTTTAATAATTATTTGTTAACTCATATTTAACTTGTAAGAGTGTATCACTGAACTTGCGAATAAAATGTTTATTTCTATTAATTGTCTTTTGTGAAGAAAAACTATGTATCATATGTATCAGCTATAAATGGTTACGTATCAAGTTTTTTAGTGGTTGTACATCAATTTTTATGTATAAGATTTAATGTCATGTATCTACTATTAATTAAATCACATGTCAATTAGTCGTTTCAATGGTTAAAATCACTTCTCATTTTAACAACTTTAAGCTACTACACCACAATAACCCTCCTCTCTCTCTCTCTATATATATATATATATATATATATATATATATATATATATATATATATATATATACATATATATATATATACATATATATATATATATATATATATATATATATACATATAGACAAGCGTTCATTTGAGAAGGCTAATTTTTCTGAGAAGAAAAGAAGGGATCTTAACCTTCCATTAGCCCCTTCTTTTTTAATCTAATGACTTAGATTAAATTATAATTTACACTGACTTTTTACACTAAATAAAGAGGAAGGGGTTTTTTGTAATTTCACATCTAAAATGATAGGGGTCTAATTGTAGTTGCTCATTTCTTACCTACCACCTAAATATTCAACTAATTTCTCTCTGTCTCTCATATGATTCCGACACAAAAACACACACGCAACACACACAGATACACACTAATTTGATCTTTCTCTGATCACAACCATCGCAAATCATCGTAAATCACGGTCGGAAATCACCCTTGTTCAAACCAGCACCACGCCGCCGTTCAAACCACCAGTACTCCGTCGTAAGAATTGTTTAAATCACAACCATCTACCACCGTCTTCCACCAGAATCACCACCGGAATCATAACAATCAATCAATATGAGTGAAGAAGAAGCAGATGTAATTTAGTCAACTAAAGCTGAGATTACTCAAAAAATTCATGTAAGTTTTTTTTGATAAAAATTTATTGGAGAATAGTGAATTATTATGTATTTGAAGTTATTATTATTGTTTAAATTGTAATTATGCCACATGTGAGTGTATAAATTATGAATTAGGTCTTGATTGGTATAGGCGAGTTAATTAGTTTGCGTAAAGTAGAATATAGCAGAGTTTAAGTTTATTAAGAGTATCTTCACGCGTGAAAAGTTAAGTAAAAGCATCTTCACCTGTGAAAATATAGGGGATATTTTTCTTTGCGAGTAAAAAGTTTAGTAATTGTATCTTCACGCGTGAAAATATAGGAGACATTTTTCTTCACATGTGAAAATATAAGAGATATATTTCTTCACCCGTGAAAAGTTTAGTAAAAGCATCTTCACGCGTGAAAATATAGGAGACATTTTTCTTCACATGTGAAAATATAGGAGATATATTTCTTCACCCGTGAAAAGTTTAGTAAAAGCATCTTCACGTGTGAAAATATAGAAGATATTTTTCTTCACCCGTGAAAAGTTTAGTAAAAGCATCTTCACGTGTGAAAATATAGGAGACATTTTTCTTCGCGCGTGAAAATATTTTGATTCTTTGGTTCTTTTGTGGAAGTCCCCTTCAAGGATAACTCGGCTACAAAATAAGCAGGAACAGAGTTTGGTCCAAGTGAGTATTATGAGCATCTTTTTTCGTGTTTCAATAAAGCTTTACCGATGGAAAAAAAGAATCAACAATTTCAGGGACACCTTGTTTGTCCCAAAGACATATATCATATTGAGTTAACTATGTCTGCTGTTTTCGTATTTGTGTGGTATCACTTGCACTAAATATAACAAATGATGGACTTTTAGGCTCCGCCAACTTGTTTGTGATAACATTGCGTATATCTACTGGAAATTTGGTAAATATGTATATCTGTGACTAAGCTTGAAATTTAGATTTTCCAATGTCTACCAAATAGCAATCTCTTTAGCAAAAATGTAGGTTTTTATTTCCTTATCGTTAAATAAAAGTAGTCAACAAGCCAAACACGAAATGTATATACAAAACAATACAAAGAGATGCGCATACATGTTTACCATCTGGGTTTAGGTAGGTCGTCAAAAGGTTTGGACTTTGGATCAAGTTGGTTCAGGCAGGTCATCAAACGGTTTTGGATTCAAGTTAGTTCAGTTTTTAATATTTCCTGTGAATTTCGTAAGTATACAAAACAAGTATAGAGAAATGATCCAATTGAGTTGTGTATGCAAATTTCTAAGCTGAGAGTAAGGATGAAACACTTAGATGCGACTAAACTGAGATGAAAATTTAATTGCTTGCAGTTCTATAAAGATAGTTATAAAGTACACAGGTCTGGAAATTGCTTAATATATCAGAGATATACAGTACCAATAGTTAAATGTTAGGAAGAAACAACCCCCACAAAAGGTAAGATTCAAATACATATCCAATAGTCTTTCGCCAAAAACAGATCAAACAGAGTCCAATTCCGACATTGATAACTCTGACCTTCTTCATGATAGCTTGCATGAACCTAATGTGTCGACACGATCATTAGTGGGCCTAAAAAATGAAAATGCATGATATTGGTTTCGGGTTTTATTCTAACATATGAACCTGCACTTCAAAGGATGGGCTAAAGTGAGAAGAATGAATTTGCAGAAAAACAGTTAGATTATTGCAAACAATTCAATCACACAAATTACCTGTTTGAAAACACTATACACTTAAAAACATTAAATCTAAATAACATTGATGGAAAGTATTACGGTTCTGTATGAAAAAAAGGGCAACTGCATATGAGTCAAACATATTTCTAAAGTTCTACCTTGATGTTTCGGATACAAAATGCAATGTTTTATAGAAGAGTAGTTACCTGGGTTGGTAGATGGTTCTGGTTTATGGCATAGAGTTGATATTCGAGGAGGACGGTATGTTAACCTGCATATTGGAAGTTAAAAATCAACAACAATTGTTGCGGATGAAAATGTGATGCAGAGCTTATTGATGGAATTAGAAACTAACAATTATCAGTAAAGATTATTTGCTTTACAGCTAATATCGTTGTACCTCTTGAAGGATAATATCTATTAAATATTAAGCTCACTTTCTTATATGCAGTTCATGGGGAAGCATTGTTGGGGGTAATTAGAGTGTGTTACAACTAATAATATCTCTTCAGAATTATCAGTAAAAGTCCTATCAACCAAGCTACATCTAAGGCTATGTTGACCCAAATGATTAGCATAGTGTTCAGGCGAATGGAAACACATCTGGTTTGTAATCTAAATTTCTTGTTCACACTCAAGGAACAAGTAGTATGTTGATACTTTATTCTGAATTTTGTTATTAAATCAGATGCCTTTAAATCATAGAAGTGGTTCATCCACAAAGGTTGAAGAAAGTTCTTCAGGTGATGAAAATGGTCAGAAGAACGACACTTCTCTTGAGGAGCTTCATAATCTTGCTGGTGGGACCGACAAAAGGTCATTCATTTAGAACTCATGTTGCAAAAATTATTAGAGATGGCAATTTAAACCATTAACTTATGAATGGGTTGATTTGGCATGTCTTTGATCTCATACAGGGAAAATGGGCCAAATTAAAAAGTTTATCTAGCAGGGGAACATGCAACTGTTGATAATGATCTAGATTAGTATGCTTATTATGTTCTATAATTATTATCATGCTTTTAAAGTACTTATGAAGAATTAAAATGAATATAGAGGTGTTTTGTGGGCAAAAACCAAAACCATATGATCATTGTAAGATGATTTGTTTCAGCTTGAACTGATCTTGATTGTTACCTAGCCCGCCTAGCCTGTCCATCTGGTCACCTCTAGATATAAGTTTCATTCTCATTTTTTATGGTTCATTCACTATGCTTGCGTTCATTTTTATGGCAGATGTCAATTTTAAGAATGTTTAACCTTTTGTTTTTAAAGGGCCTAGAGGCAGTTCATAACTAGGCTCGTGAAACTTAAGATGGTACGAAAGACGGGCCCTTTTATCTACAAATATAGCTTTGAATATTTAAATCCGATTTATAGTATATTTACAAGAATACTTATACTTAGTTTTTGTATTTTATTCTATATAGTGGGATTGAACAGGACAGCATGCGTATTGGACAACGTGATGCTTTGCTTGTTTTTTTGCACCCTTTGCAAGGTTCATTATTTTCAGCTTATCTTTTTGATGCCTTGTTTAACTTTCGTACAAATTGTCTCGGCGTTTGGTTTAATTTAGCATATTTCAGATGGGTATGAAGGAAGATAATGATGAAGTTACTACGAAGACGCGTATTCTGTCTCTCGAACTTCTCCAGGTTAGCTCTAGCAACGATACTGTATGTCTGCTGTTGCAATTAGCTAAATAACTTATATTCATGGCGCTTTTTATCCACATTGTGCATGTGTAAAGGGTGTGTGAACACACATAGTCTTAACGATGGATTTTGCAGAGTTGCTGGAGAGGGAGTTAATTAGTCACTCCTTTACAAAGAACTTCAATATCATTGACTCTGTGAAAGCTTACTTATCATATGTGTTATTACATGCATCAGTTTCACAATCCCCATCCATTTTTCAGGTGAGTTAGAGGCTACTGTTAATATTTTTTTGTATCTTAGTTCACTTTCGGACAATGATTTCGTTTTTGAATCTAATTATAAGTTATCTTTTTTTCATTCTTTCTTTCTAATTGGTAGTATGCAACTAGAATTTTTGTCGTGCTATTGTTGCGTTTTAGGGAAAGCCTTAAGGTACCCACAATGCTTGATAGCAAAGCTTATAATTTTCTGTGTACATGTGCTATATTCATCTCTTGGTGACACATAAAATTCATTTTCAGGTTGAAATTGGTATCTTCTTTCTGTTGGTTGTTCTGCGATCTTTGGATGGTTTTGACTACCCACTCAACCTCAAATTAGTCGTTCTCTGGTAGAAATTTTTTTCTCGTCACTTGCCTCATTATTGTTTCAACATTTAAGGCTTATCTTCAAAACCTTGAACATACACGACTAACCTGCAACAATTAAGTAGGCGTGGAACTAAGCCGAACCGAGCCTGAGCTAATTAGAGCTCGAGCTCGGCTCGTTTAAAATCTACAAAGCTCAAGCTCGAGCCTGGCTCGTTTTGAGCCTTATGTTTTTACCCTGAGCTTGACTCGTGATATATCCCACAAGTTCTGCTCGGCTCGGGCTCGAATCTTAATCTGATTAAGCTCAATGACTTGTTAAGTACACTAAGCTCGAGCTCGTTAAGTACACATACAATTGCACGCATAGGTATTTCTAAGGCCCTTTTTGGCCCATGAGTCTAATCTTCGGTATGAAGCTCGGTCTCATTTAAGCTCGGCTCGTTTTAAGCTTTTACTGAGCCGATCCTGAGTAGCTTATGAGCAGCTCTCGTGTACACCCCAAATGAGTTATGTGGAGGTGGCAATTTCTATCAATTTAGTTATAAATGGGTCGATTTGGGCTATTCTTTTTTCTAACAGGTAAAGAAAATGTAACTAAGAATAAGATCAAATAGGTCAAGCAGGTCAAAAGTCACCTAATGCGTAATTTATTGTATAGAAACTAATAATTCTTTGAAATTTTTTGTCATTATTGAAATAGTTCAAGTTTTGGAATTTTATCTGACACACGGAGTAGTTATAGAAAATGTACAATTGTTTTTAGAAGTGTCTTGGGTCAACTCGATCGATACCTGTATAAAAATGCACGAAAAATACATGTCTTGACCCTTGGGCGGACCAGTCCATTTGCCACCTCTACTTCCAGTGCTTATGGGTTCTACCTAGATACAGATTGTAGACAGTCTATATTCACTAGCCACTCTTGCAGGATGCTGGAGAAAGTTTGCAAGGACTCTCAGATGCTCGTTGATCTTTACGTTAACTATGATTGTGATCTTAATGCTCCAAATTGTTTTGAAAAAAATATTAATTTGAATGCCAACCCCTGTTGATGCTCGTCGTATTTTCTTAGCGCTCAGAGGTGACCATGATTCTTGTAATTTTGTTTTGACATTTAGGTGACCACTCTATCAAGAATTGCCAAAGGGACTGTGGATCCAAACTCAGTTAATAAAGGCTCATCTCTTTAGGTTTGTATATTGTTGTAGGTAATAAGTTGTTTCATCTTTAGACGTTTTAACTTAATTCTCTCCTATTTTAGTGCCTTGTGAGTGTGTTGAAATCACTAGTTGATTGGGAGAAGTTGCGGAGAGAGTCAAATCAGAATGAAGAGCAAATATCAATTGAGAAAAATTCTTCAGCTGCAGAATCTCAAGGAAACTTTGAGAAAGTCAAAGCTCATAAGTCTACCATGGAAGCGGCAATATCTGAGGTACTCCTATACTGAAAAAGAGATATCTGCAAAGGGATCGTTTTCCTCAAAAGTGATATGAAAATACCTTCTTGATGTAGTCTCGATCACATCAAGCTTTCTATGATACTACCACTTCACTTTCATGCCCTTCTCATGTTGAGTTCGAATATTAATAAATTGCAGTTCAACCATCATCCTGTGAAGGGTATTGAATTCCTGAAATCAAATAGTTTAGTGGAGAATACGCCAGTGTCAGTTCCTCAATTTCTCAGAAACACGCCTAGCTTGGACAAGGTACAATTCATATTTTAGGATATATTAAGGTCCATTCTAGATTAGCTTTTTATGACTGTTCTTTTTTTCTTCTGGGATTCCAGGCTATGATCGGTGATTACTTGGGTCAACATGAGGAGTTTCCTCTTGCTGTAAAGCATGCTTATGTTGATTCTATGAACTTCGCTGAAATGAAATTTCATTCCTTAATCCGTGAATTTTTTAGAGGTTTTCGGCTTCCTGGTGGAGCACAAAAGATTGATCGTATAATGGAAAATTTTGCAGAGCGGTAAGCATCTTTCTACATTTCCTCTTGTTCAACTCACCATTCTCTCAAGTCTTAAGACCCAAATAAATAACCAATAGTATGTATCATGGTTTAACCTAAATGTAAATGGTCCAATGGGAAAATTTATACTTATTGAAACTGGTGTGGCAGGTTGATTTTAAGTATTTTATTAGTCCAAAGTATATAGATAATCATTGTGTCAAATGTGGTTGTAAAAACCTTATATATATAATATAATCTTTTTTAATGAAATTATTTAGGACGTTTTATGCATCAATATATAGTTTGGCCAAACTGCCAAAGTTGGTCCGATCTCTTTATTTAGTATTTTATGTTATTTTGCCCATTTGACTTGTTAAAGAATAAGCGGTTTGAAATTGTCTCTAAATTCATCATGCATTGTCCTTTTTATTTCTTGTTTCTAACTGTTGGCTTTCTGTTCTTTGTAGTTACCGTGCAGATAATCCAGGTCTTTTCAAAAACGCCGACACTGCATATGCATATGCAGTTACAATTTTAAACACAGATGCTCATAATCCAATGGTATGGCCCAAAATGACCAAACCCGAGTTTGTGCGAATGAATGCCACAAATGATCCAGAAGAAAGTGCTCCCACAGAACTGTTGGAGGAAATCTATGATTCTATTGTTAATGAAGAGATATAAATGAAGGATGACACTGTTGGTATGGGAAAAAGCAGCAAAAAGCCAGAAGCTGAAGAAAAAGGCGTGGGCATTATTGGTATTCTTAATTTGGCTCTCCTGAGGTCACAAACAGAAAGGGATATCTTGCAATCTTTAGATCACCTGTTTTTGCCTACTTTATATGCATACTTTGATCTAAAAATTGTTTTTATTGGTGGAGTGTTGCGCGGGTGGGTAATCATGATTCTCCAAACACTACCTAGGAGGTTTTTTCCTGAGCGCGCAATCAAATTAGCAATTTATTGATCTTGATCATTTGTTTGTTCATATATACGGATACGTTATGCTGTAATTTGCGGCTCTTTAACCATGGAGTTAGGGACTGTGTCGACTAGTGTCAGTTTGCAATTTTTTATTATTTTATTCTATTATTACCTTGGGATCCTTGTGATATATGCAAGGTTAAACATCTTTTTGTTTGGTTTTTGATTTTATGTATTCAATGCTAGCTTTCTTTTGCCAAGTCATTTCAAAATAATATGCAGGTCTTTTTATATTTTTTTGCTAAGCTATATCAGTAGAGTAGCCTCAAATCTTTCGCTAGTTCTAAGTTTCAAATTATTTAATTGTCGAATCATGTTTTTTGGTAACTTAATCTATGTTTGGCATTGTAAAAATGGTTGTCTGGAAATTTGTTCAGCATCGTAGTTAAGTTATGCCCAAAGGCAAGATATCAAGGACGTTGGTTTGATGGCTGGTTTGAATGTTGCTAGAATAATCAATGGACCCGCAGTTTTTTTTATATTGCGTTTGGCTGGGACACGACATGTGGCGACAAGAAATGGTACTTTGATTTGACCGAATATTGTTGCTGCTGTCACCAATGGTATTTCATTTGTGAACGAAATTACCTTTCACAAAAATAATACATGATAAAATACTTATAACAAGTGAAACGGATCTAGTGTATAATAGTTCCCAAAAAGACTAATATGAATTATTTATACTTGTTTTGCATACATCTTTTAAACATGCTATGCATCTAACAATTACTAGCATTACGAAAAAGTTGTGACGCCTTTGTAGTAAACTTCTTAGGCATATCACAAGAACCTTGATAGTGATCTTTGGGTTTGCAACGAATGCCAACAAGGTCCAACGGAGAAGTATAACACTATTGTATACAAGAGGTTCACTTTTTTTTGTTAATAGATTCGTAATGCTTTTGTTCTGATGAAATTAAGTTTTGAAGTTAGCTATGCGAGATACACCTAGTGTCAGTGGGATATTCTTACAAAATTTAAATAATCATTTACTCAACATAAATATCTCATATTTTTACATTTCTATTATAAAAAATACGCTAGTAAAAGCAATGTTTTAATCCTTCCTTATAATTTGCACGTGTAAAGATATTTTCACAAAACTTAAATAATCTTCTATTAAATACAAATATATCAGATTTTTGCACTTATAGTATATAAAATACACTAGTAAAATCAATTCTTCAATCCTTGCTCATAATTTGCACTTGTGAATATATATTCTTACAAAACCTAAATAATCATCTATTAGATATCAAAATCTCTTATTTTTGCACTTCTAATAAAATATACGATTGTAAGATCAAAGCCTCAATCATCGATCATAATTTGCGTGTGTGAAGATATTCTTAAAAAACTTAAATAATCGTCAAATAAACATGAATATCTAATATTTTGCACTTCTATTATAAAAAATACACTAATAAGATCAAAGCTTCAATTTTTGCTCATAATTTGCACGACTGAAGATATTCTTACAAAAATTTACTAATCGTCTACTCAACATGAATATATCATAATTTTGCATTCTAGTATAAAAAATACGCTAATAAGAGCAATGTTTCAATCGTGGCTCATAATTTGCACGCTTGAAGATATTGTTACAAAACTTAAATAATCTTCTATTAAATATAAATATATCATATATCATATATTTGCACTTCTAATATAAAAAAAATACGCTAGTAAGATTCAAAATTTCAATCCTTATGCAGGTGTAAAGATATTTTTACAAAACTTAAATAATTGTCTATTAAACATCAATATCTCCTATTTTGGTACTTCAAGTATAACAAAAACCGCTAGTAAGATCAAACCTTTAACCCTTCCTCATAATTTGCACGCGTGAAGATATTTTTATAAAACTTAGATAACCGTCTATTAAACATCAATATCCCTTATTTGTGCACTTCTAGTATATAAATACACTAGTAAGATCAAAACTTCGGTCTTTGCTCATAATTTGCATGTGTAAATATATTCTAACAAAACTTAAATAATCGTCTATTAAACATCAATATCTCATATTTTTTTGCAGTCATAGTATAAAAACACTCTAGTAAGATCAAAGCTCCAATCCTTGATAAAAATTTGAACGTGTGAAGATATTTTCACAAAATTTAAATAATCGTTTACTTAACATGGATATCTCATAATTTTGCATTTCTAGTATAAAAAATACGCTAGTAAAAGCAATGTTTCAATCCTTCCTCATAATTTGCTTGCGTGAAGATATTTTCACAAAACATAAATAATCTTCTATTAAATATCAATATATATCATATTTTTGCACTTCTAGTAAATATATTGCTAATAATTTGCACGTGTGAATATATTCTTACAAAACTTAAATAATCGTCTATTAGATATCAGTATCTTATATTTTTGCACTTCTAATAGAAATATACGCTTGTAAGAACAAAGCCTCAATAATCACTCATAATTTGCACGTGTGAAAATATTCTTAAAAAACTTAAATAATCGTCTATTAAACATTAATATCTAATATTTGTGCACATCTATTATAAAAAATACGCTAGTAAGACCAAATCTTCATTTTTTGCTCATAATTTGCACGAGTGAAGATATTCTTACAAAATTTATATAATCGTCTATTCAACATGAATATCTCATAATTTTGCATTTCTAGTATAAAAAAAGACGCTAGTAAGAGCAATGTTTCGATCCTTGCTCATTGTTTGCACGCGTGAGGATATTATCACAAAACTTAAACAATCTTCTATTAAATATCTATATATCATATTTTTGCACTTATAGTATATAAAATACACTAGTAAATCAATTCTTCAATTCTTGCTCATAATTTACACTTGTGAATATATATTCTTACAAAATTTAAATATCATCTATTAGATATCAATATCACATATTTTTGTACTTCAAGTATAACAAAAACCGCTAGTAAGATCAAAGCTTTAATCATTACTCATAATTTGCACGCGTGAAGATTCTTTTATTAAACTTAAATAATCGTTTATTAAACATCAATATCCCATATTTTCGCACTTCTTGTATATAAATACGCTAGTAAGATCAAAACTTCAGTCTTTACTCCTATTTTGGACGCGTAAAGATTTTCTTACAAAACTTAAATAATCGTCTATTATGCATCAATATCTCATATTTTTACACTTCTACTATAAGAATACTCTAGTGAGATCAAATCTTCAATCCTTGCTCAAAATTTGCATAAATACGCTAGTAAGATCAAAGCTTCAATCATTGCTCATAATTTGCATGCATGAAGATATTCTTATAAAACTTAAATAATCGTCAACTAAACATTAACATCTCATAATTTTGCACTTCTAGTATAAAAAATACGCTATTAAGAGTAATATTTCAATACTCGCTCATAATTTGCACGCGTGAAGATTATTTTACAAAACTAAAATAACAGTCTTCTATCAAATATTAATATATCATATTTTTGCACTTATTATATATAAAATACACTAGTAAGATCAAATCTTCAATTCTTATTCATAATTAGCACGCGTAAAGTTATTCTTACAAAACTTAAATAATCGTCTATTAAATTCCAATATCTCTTATTTTTACACTTCTAATATTAAGAATACGCTAGTAATATCAAACCCTGAATAATTGCTCATAATTTGCACGTGTGAAGATATTCTTACAAAACTTAGATAATAGTCTATTAAACATTAATATATCATATTTTTGCACTTCTAATAGAAATATACGCTTGTAAGATCAAAGCTTCAAACCTTGCACATAATTTGCACGCGTGAAGATATTATTACAAAACTTAAACAATCGTTTATTAAACATCAATATCTCATATTTTGCACTTTTATTATAAAAAATACACTAGTAATATAAAATCTTCAAGCCTTTCTCATAAATTGCACATGTGAAGATATTCTTACAAAACTAAAATAATCGTCTATTAAACATCAATATCTCATATTCTTGCACTTCTAGAATGAAAAATACGATACTAAAATCAAAGCTTTAATATTTGCTTGCACCCGTGAAGATACTATTACAAAACTTAAATAAACATCTATTAACCATCAATATCTCCTATTTTGCACTTTTAGTATAAAAAATACAATAGTAAGATCAAAATTTTAATCCTTGTTCAAAATTTGCACGCGCGAAGATATTCATACAAAACTTAAATAATTATATATTAAACATCAATATCTCATATTTTTACACTTATTAAAAATTACGCTAGTAAGATCACAGCTTCAATCATCGCTCATAATTTACATTCATGAAGATATTCTTACTAAATTCAAATAATCGTCTACTAAACATCAATATCTCATAATCTTGCACTTCTAGTATAAAAAATACGCTAGTAAGATCAAAGCTTCAATATTTGCTTATAATTTGCACGTATGAAGATATTCTTACAAAATTTAAATTATTGTCTATTAAATATCAATATCTCCTATATTTGCACTTCTAATTTAAAAAATACGCTAGTAAGATCAAAGTTTCAATCCTTACTAATAATTTGCATGCGTGAAGATATTTTTACAAAACATAAATAATCGTTTATTAAATTTCAATATCTCGTATTTTTGTACCTTTAGTATAAAATACTAAAAGCTTTAATCCTTGCTCATTATTTGCACGCGTGAATATATTTTTATAAAACTTAAATAATCGTTTATTAAACATCAATATCCCCTATTTTTGCACTTCTAATATATAAATACGATAGTAAGATCAAAATTTCAGTCTTTGCTCATAATTTGCACACGTAAATATATTCTTTCAAAACTTAAATAATCGTCTATTAAACATCAATATCTCATATTTTTGCAACTCTAGTATAAAAAAATTAGTAAGATCAAAGTTTCAATCCTTGCCCAAAATTTGCATGCGTGAAGATATTCTTACAAAACTTAAATAATCAATTATCAAACATGTTTGAATATCTCATTTTTTACACTTATAGTATAAAAATATGCTTGTAAGTTCAAAGCTTTAATTATCGCTCATAATTTGCATGCGTGAAGATATTCTTACAAAATTTAAATAATCGGTTTACTGAACATGAATATCTCAAAATTTTGCACTTCTAGTATATAAAATACACTAGAAGATCAAATCCTCAATCCTTGCTCATAATTTGCACGTGTGGATATATTCTTACAAAACTTTAATATCGTCTATTAAACATGAATATCTCATATTTTTGAACTTCTAATATAAAAAATACGCTAGTAAGATCAAAGCCTCAATCATCACTCATAATTTGCACGTGTGAAGATATTCTTACAAAACTTCGATACTAGTTTATTAAACATGAATATCTCATATTTTTGCACTTCTAATATAAAAAATACGCTAGTAAGATTAAAGCCTCAATTATCGCTCATAATTTGCACGTGCGAAGATATTCTTACAAAACTTAAATAATTTGAAAGTGTTTTATACGATTTTATAGATTGGAGCACACAACTTGCTATGGGTTTATAAAGAACATGAGAGCCCCGTGGCGCTAAAGGTCAAAAAGTCAATGCGTGAGGCAAAAGCGCGCCCCTTATATGTAAGCAAGCCATATATTTTTTAGTTACAAACTTATATCTATTTTTACTCATATTTCATACACGCACACTACTTAACAACAAAAATAACAAATCCTTCTCAATGTAAGCCAACCCTGCAAAAAGGTATTAAACTATATTGACATTATTGATTGGTCAATGAGGGCTTTTGGAAAAAATGGGTCTTGAGAATCACAACTCTTGGTTAAAAGGGGAACAAGTTTGTTCCAGCTTGGTCCTTAGAGAAGGATAGGTCAGTACCCAAGAGGGTGAACGGGTCAAGGTTTCTTGCCGATTTTAACCTTTTTGGAGTTTGGTGACTAATTATAACTCAATAGCGGCAACAAAAAGTAGAAACAAATGAACATAGTAACAGTGAAACTCTCAAACTAATCAACACCAAACTAAATGACACATAATCAAACACCATTTAACACGAAGCAATAGTAGCGCATCACAATGTGCTTATACGTATACAAATAAGGTTGATTGATAACAGGATTGCAATAGTAAGTTCAAGGATCCAAACCTGCCAATTGTAACTAAATGGGAAGCTATAGATACACAATACTAGAGCAACAATTGAAATGTCACGAAAGCCAAAAACAACTCCAGAAAGGCAGAAAGACCCAAATAATAAAATTTATTACAAATTCCAAAGCAGTTACTTATACTATACAATATACATGCTACACTTGACCTTTACTCCTAACTCAGCTATAATCTATTGATAGTAAGAAATCAATCTTAAAAGATAAAACATTGATACATATATATGTAATTTAAGCATAACTGCATAACAACCATATTTTTAATTTACGCATCTTGATTTGGTATGTATATCGGTATAGCCCACCCTTTGGTACGAGGGCATACACAGTAAAGTGAGCTTTATATTTATTTCCATAACTTAACAGAACTGTCGTGACTTGCAGAAGCGACAATTATGTAAAGTAAAATTGTGCCAAAGCGGATATTATGGTGTCATGAGCTTGAACTGTCTTTCGTTTGTTCTCGGTCATGTTACACAGCTCCAAGGACTGTGCACACAATAAGAAAAGAAAGCCATAAACAAGAGACTAGAGTAGTCGTTTGATCAGAGCAAAAAGTCAAAATATACTTGGTATACCAAAAAGGTGCAATCTTTAATTCTTTAAAAACAAAACAAATGCTCAACAAAGCCACGTTTTACTAGGGTCACACATTTTATTAGAATTAGGTACTTATATAGTCTTATACTGATTTACAGAATTGTTCAGCATGTTTACCTAATGACGGGTTTATATTGAATCATCAAGTATCTATGGGTTGATGGGTAGAACCTAAAAAACTTGTCTAAAAAGCGGGAATGTACTTATATGCATACAACCACCTAAACAGGCAAGTCTAGAAGGGTTGTGCCTAACAAAATTGTACATAAAATATAAGTTAATTTTTTTTGCAAAGGAAAAATTGACATATTCTTATTATGATTTCTCAATAACTCTAACATTATGCCAGATTTAGTAACTTGCGTCATATCCGCATTACTGAATGCACATCTATATGTCTCTACATATCTACAATCTCATCCTCAACCAGTGACGGATTTAGAGAGTAAATACTATTATCTTTAGAAAAAAGTGAAAGAAAGGACTACCAAATTTCTCATCTCAAAAGCATACAGACAATATTTAAAGTGGCATTAAAGAAAAATTACTTACTCGATTTCCACTAATAACCAATAGAGTAGAATATCTTGGATTGAAAACACAAGAATGGAACTGGTTTCCATTTGAAGTGAGTTCACGAATGCACTCCCCACTAGCTAGCGACCACACTTTTACAGACTATTCGCTAACAGAGGCCATATTTTCTCCATTCAAGTCCCATCAAACGAAGTTTACTACTCCCGAATGTGCCTGATAACCATGTAAAGGGTCCAACTTGAAAATAAATTCTAAAGTTCCAAAATTTAAACAAAATTATTCTCTTAAGAGTATAGTTCTTATAAATATATTTTTAATACATAATCAATCATAAATTAGATTAAAAGACAAAATATGTTGCCGGATACACAACCTGACGCTACCTGTTTTGACCCACCTAAAAAATTATGCGTTTTGATCCAAACTCATCTTAACCCATAATCAAACCCTCCCACACTGCACATCTTTCTACCTCAATTAAGAAACTAATCTTGTAAATTCATGTTGTACTCTGAGACAATTATTGTTTGACCCGCAAACACTTTTTCATTCACATACTGTTATTATAGTGATCTAAAGCTTTGAACAAAGGTGTTAATCCTGTTTCATATTAGGTTACTTATCTTTTAATTTGCCCCATTTAACCTGTTATAACTAAATGAGTCACAATATAGATCTCTAGATATTACCAAAGCTTGCTAGCCAAATACCTGGAAGGAATGTGTTTGCCTATCGGTTTCAACATCAAATATGGAGACGGTGTTATCTGAAGCTGCTGTCAGAAGATGTCCCAGTTACTGGCTGGATTCGCACTTGCGCACTGCCTCCGTGCTACACTTGCCAATATAGACGGTGCTTAATATGAAAACACCAAGTTAGCTTCCCATATTACCAATTCGTCTTTGTCCACCACAACTTTGCTAGGAACCACTTTCTGCAATTTTCAAAAACACCAGGTTAGCTTCCCATATTACCAACCTTTTGTCGCCTATTTTCATTAACAGATAAATATATTATTTATCAAAATAAATTCATAAAGAAATAATTACTTCTTAATCACCTTCTATGTGTCTTCAATAAAATTAGATCTAATCTCATAGGGTACTATCACTTAATCCACCTATGGATGCACCTAAATCTTCACCTTCCATTGTTACAGATAGGGAAACATTTCAGAACATGTAAAAGATCAGTGATACCTAAAAAGTGGCAAGCAAGACCCATTTTCAGCCAATGACCCATTTTCCATGTACCGATACACCAGCACTCTGTGCTTTCTCTGAGCACAGTACCCCACAACTCAATTACATTCATGTGATTAAGCCTCCCAAGGGTGCTTATATCAGCAGCTATAAGTTTAGCTTCACCTTGGTTGTTACTAAATTCCTCAAGACGTTTGATTGCTGAGACTTCATTATCTACATACTCCTTTGTACACAATCCCACTGGCTCCTCTCCCTATTTGTATGCTAACATTATGTGAGGCCTTCTTCAACTTATACAACGGGTTATGGCATGCTTCATGCCTAGTTATATGTATGTATTTAGTGATCCATTTCATGATACATACATAATACTAAAATTAAATAAGAAAAAACAGCAAGGACAAAAAGATACCAACAAGATGCCGGATACAAAAACCACTGGCACCTCACTGAGCACTCAAAATCCATACTGTCTTCTCAGAACTAACACTGTAGCAGACAAAACCTCCTCAGAACCTTGTTGTCGACAGAAACTATGATGCAGCAAAAATCCACAAAGCCACTGAAAACTCAGCAGAAACTCAAATTTTAGAATGACTGAAACCTTTTATCGAACCAGTGGTATCTCTGGCCTTCTTATCAGAGATCAAGTTTTGCTTTTGATTGGTTGTCTACATGTATCACGCTTCTTGAAGTTTAAGTGCTGCAAGTGGAAGGCTCAAGTATAAAGAAATGGCTCTTTTAGGCTTTATCTGTAGTTTTTCCTGTGCTTTTAAGCTTGAGATAGTGTTTGGCTGTATTGTTTTTGTTATTGTTTCATGTTTCTGGCATTCAGCTTGTGTCAGGTTAGTGTAGTTTTTAGGTTTGGCTTGGGTCAATTTTAGCCCTTTTGTATTTTCTTGTTTTTCTCTTGGGTCTCATTCTCCATTTAATTTTCTTGTTTAAGTGGAGTGAGATGCCTTTTCTTTGTATTGTTGTTTTTTTCTTGCGGTTTCTATGATATTGTTGCCTTTCTAAAAAAAGACTTAAATTAATTTATCATAGCAATCTTTACCTTGAAATTCATACGATCGACAATGTACTTGCCGTTAGAAGGTCTACAGAGGTACCCACTCGGTAGCATTTTGGCACTGATGGTATGTTTGGACCGTTGTTAGTGCTTACTGCGGTACTCATGTATGATGGATTCACCGCCTTTATAGACCACTAGATTGCCATCACTAGAAGTCACGAGCAATAGGGGCATTAAGCCATAAACATCAATGAATTCAGAATCATAACATGTGCCAAGTCAAATTCTAACCACCATCTTTCTTGTAGCCTCGTTCCTCTGCAACATAAGCAATGTGACTTTTATCAGGGCTCCATGAAACACCCTCAAACCTGACCCATCAGAAATAATAATTCAATGCCTCTTCCGAAATGAATAAAATTTTCTTAAAGTTCCACTTCAGGCTACGATCTCCATACATGGAGTGGTTTACACAAGAACTTGGGAGTAATCTTGTCATTTTCTTAATGTTCTACTTCAGGCTCTAAACAAGGGTCATGTCAGGCCAAGGATCATGAATAAAGGAGTGATTCAGAGTCTGATGATTAATCATTTGCAAAAATCTATCACTCCACATGTTAAAGAAGATGGGAGTTCTTTCTATTGGTAGTCCTTCTATTAGCAACCTCACAATGCTTTCGAAGTCGTGGTGGCGATTACGAACTGAGCCTAATCCTCTACACAATAGAATCATCAAATAAATACTTGGGATTGGGGGTGGCACATCTGATCCTATTCACTACTCTTTTATAGTCAAAGATCCTTGGAAAAGTATTAAAAGTATCTTACAGTATCTTACAAGCTGGCCTCTGTCCTAAATTAGTGTTCATACTTATCCGATAGTTAGGTAATAACATAATTAATCTATAGAAAGACGTATGGGTTAAAGATGGTACATGGCCAAAAGAGTTTCCAAGACTCTTCATGTTAAAAAACTGGTCCTGATTGTTGTACCATGGTAACCAAAACTGTATTATCAACGATCAATACGACCTTAACCAAACACTACCAATTTGGGATGGCTTAAAACCTATAGTTACTTGCTAGAGTGTTTGTATACACTAATCCAATTTAACCAAAATGATAATAATAATAAACCTATGACATTAAAATCACAAAATCTGTATCAAAACAAAGAAAGTCTAATACACAAATTTACATTAGATAATTATGCAAAGTAAGAGACGCAAAACTTGTAAAACCTGTACTATAAAACTCCATTCTTAACTGGTTTGGTAATTTGGTTATCTGTTTTATTTCTAGGTCCTCGGTCTCTCTTTAACACCAGTTTGGTTTTCGGGTTTGAGCCGGTTTCTATGTCGTTCTTGGAGGTTTGACAACCACCTAACAAGTTACTTAAGCATTTAGCGCAAATCAACCCAAATTAAACTGACAAGCTCTAATAATCATGCCTAATAATATACTCAAGTAGCATTGAGCAAAAATCATATCATTCTTTGTCCATAGAGTTGAGAGTTGGAGTATAGATCATACAAGGCAGAGGGTTAATGAAAGATGTTTTACTTATTCCAGTAGGAATATCTGTTGCCCATAGAGAAGCTTAATACTCCAAACATTAACATGACTAAAAGTAGACATTTATAGAACAAACTATTACGCTGATAAAATAATGCCAATAATTGAGGCCTCACAGTTCCAAGGGTTAGCAGACTCTTATTTATATAAGCTCCTTCTTTTCAACGAACACCAGTCATTTCAGCTTTATAGCTCTCAGAACCCGCCAGATCTATGAGGTTCTGCAATCAAAGGTGAAATGAAGACTGGTTAATAAGTGATTTAACTAAATAGGAGATCATATTGTTTCTGAAATAGAACACAAATGTTTTATTTCTAACAAATATATGCATGTCATCTGTAACAGTAATGTAGCAAAAAAGTGTTTAAGACAATTACGAACCCAGCACTGAACAGAAATGAAAAAAAATGAAGGTAATGCATACCAAGTGTGACAGGTTAACATCCCTGCTGTCGCCATATTCGCCACAAGGGCTACTCTCTATTGTCTGTTGAAAGGTAATAAGATATCAAGAAAAAAAATTTAACCAGGAAAAATGATAAACAGTCATCAACACAAAGAGATTAAGAACTATCAAATAATACACAAAGAGAAGACGGGGTCACTATAAGAACATGTGGAATAATCACCGCGATGTCCATCTCAAGTGAATGTATACCAACAGCTACTATAAGTTCCTGTAAATCAGTATTCTAATTACTCATTTTACTAATGCATCTTTCGGGTTCCTGGATCCGATAATTGGAGTTCTGGTGTTTCCATTTTCCTCCTTCCAATATATTGCTACCATTCATATTCTAGTACTCCTATAACTGATGCCGTTTTTTTCTTTGATTAGATGTATGGGGTTTTCCTTTCCTCGTTTTTGTATGTGTTTGGCATATTTTGGGTCAGACCAAGATGTTTTGAAGATATGTGGTGCTTATAAAAGTAGACAATCCACTTTTAGCCATTCCTTGAAAAGTGATACCTGATAACCTAACTACCTCAAAAGTGGTAAAATCCGATAACTTGTGAAGCAGTCTAATTAGATCAATACAAGAATATTGTCCACATCCATACCTAGTCTCTTTGCATCAGGCTGTGTTCAATTAATTGTTGTGTGTATAGAGAACAATCTTTTTCATCACAAAAAAAAACATTACAAATCAAGATTAATTATTTAAGCAAAATTAGATAGTTACCAGTGTAAATCTTGCGTGACTTCTGCTGTTGAGCAAATTAAAATTTATCGAACCAACATGCCTGTGCTCTGTGACAAACAAAGAATATAACAGCAATAGATCGTTACATTGACCAAATGAAAAGATTAAGGAGCAATAGTCAATAAACAATGTGCAGAAACTACGACAATAATTACATTTATTAAAATAATTTAGCCTCTTCCAAAAACTACCTTGATATGGGAAAATTCTACCCTATGATTTCCAGTTTTCCACTTATAAAAAACGATGTCGGCCTTTTTTACCAGTTAATAAATTAGATATCCATCAGCATGTTCTAAGAAGAATAGCCTTTGGAATAAACCAGAAAGTAATTCATAAGACGACAAAGGCAATGCAACATGCATTACTTAACACGACCTAGGATCTCGTATGTAAAATCACTATATTGATGCGAGTAAAGCATAAAGACTAACCTTCCCCGGCTGCAATAAGGGAAAGGGCATGGGCAGGAGATAACACAACTTCCTCCTTTATACCTTCAACAAAGGTTGCCTACAGGCAATAATGATTGCATATTAGTATTTAGAGCGGTAAGACATCTACAGAAGTACAACGTAAGGTTTTGAAGACAATGGCATTTACAATTTTATGAAGTACTTGGGACTAAAACATAAATGGTGGTACATGCATGGTGAGTAAATCAATGGCATGCTTGATAAACTCATCATGTTTCGTATCTAATTCTCATAAGCCAGTAGCCAATCTTGCAATCCATAAACACTTATAAAGAAAGGTTAGCAGGATCATTATTTAAACTCCACCCCACCCTCTTTTGTGTGATAAGGTTCTAGCAAGTAAATAGTAATATAAGTGCGAATTAAAGTGGCAAAAGGTAAATGCATACAGTATAGCATATGGCCGCTAAGTGTAAAAATAATGCGTGTATGGAGACAATATGAAAAAAGAAAGTATCAGAATGTTATGCATACAGTATAGAATGTTATCCTCCCTGATTCTCAAATTTTGGCCTGCTGGATTCAATAAGTCATTGACAACCTGAAAATAAACAGGATACTTCAAATTGCAAAATTATATCAAAGGAGAATCATGCTTCAACATACAGTGGCAAAAACAAATTTATAGTCGACCGCACCGAGCAAGTTATAAGGAAACCGGTATAAAGAACAGAGATGCTACAAATTGATGCACAAAGGACGGGAACAAAACTAAAAAAAGTTATATATGCGATAGTACCCCATCAGTTAATATCCAACTAAAGCTCTAAAGCTTAATGGTTCAAAATGGTATTAAACTTTTTCACACTGAGGAAGTTATAAGGAAACTAAAACTCTAAAGGTGAAAGGTTCAGAATGCTAATTTTTGTTATTCCATAAACGTATAGCGGTTGCGCAAATAATGAATGCTACAGAGAAACTTTTTCACAAAGTTAAATCAGGTTTTGGAGGCTTGTCAAGCAATGCTACATATATGATGGTGAAGACATGAGAATACAAAAAAACAATGAAGGCTGGTTGGCTGGTTCAAATTATTTATAGTTTATGGAATAACAAAAATAAGCAACACATCAGAAAGCATATCTCTTCCAAGAATGTTGAACCAGGTGTAGATGCCAATAAAGATAACCCATATCTCTTCTCAGCTGATATAAAGCAGTGACACAATAAGAGCTGTAAATCTAAAATTTTCGATTATGACAAAAAATTTACACCCCAGACTCAATGTTTAACAGTAAAATCTGCACTTATTATGAGAGTGGCTGACATGGCATATAGATCAAACTTATCTATCAAGTAGCCAAAGAAAAAAAGTTCGGATGGCTACCTCATTATATATTTCCATGTATGAGACAGAGTGATTTTGAAAAACATATAAATGATTTTTGAACGTAGCTCAGAGTGATTTTGAGTCATAAAATCTGCCATACCATTGTTGTACAAAGCAGTTCGATGCAAGCAAACTGTGCGAAGCTTAGTTAGAGACATGGCCACTTTTGGATTCATAAACTTTGCAACCCAAACAGTCTCATCAGCCTCATCAATCTGTAATGCCTCTTGAAGAAAATTGACTAATTCTGGAGTCAACTTAAGAAGAGGACGTCTCAGGGCAAGGCAAAAATTCAAAGCCGTCACAGTTCTAACCTAAAAAACACAGATAGCGTGTTAGAACTTACAAGGGCAAAGAAAGCATGATTTATAATTACAGCCAGCATTGTCTTCACCTGTTGATCAACATTTTCTAACCTAAGAGGGTGATTTAGAAGAGATGAAAGGATATAACGGTTCAAGCAGCTCAGACACTTCACTGCCAGTTTTACTAGCCAAAAGTGCCAAGCACGACTGAAATATTTTACTCACTTTTACGGTTGCATTGGTATTTAACAACTCTCAAGCCAAAAATTCAACAACTCCCTGAAAATTCTGCCTGCGAGCTTTACTGTTTGCTTCATCAACATTATTCACCACTCGAAGCACCTGAGTGAGCACCTAACTAGTTTACCAAGATTAAAGGCCTATCTTTTCACGCGCGAAGAAAAATATCTCCTATATTTTCACGCGTGAAGATGCTTTTACTAAACTTTTCACAGGTGAAGAAAAATGCCTCCTATATTTTCACACGTGAAGATGCTTTTACTAAACTTTTCACGGGTGAAGAAAAATATCTCCTATATCTTCACATGTGAAGATACTTTTACTAAACTTTTCACGAGTGAAGAAAAATATCTCCTATATCTTCACACGTGAAGATGCTTTCACTAAAATTTTCATGAGTGAAGAAAAATATCTCCTATATCTTCACATGTGAAGATGCTTTTACTAAACTTTTCACACGCGAAGATACTATTAATAAACTTATCATCTAATATATTCTACTTTACGCAAACTAATTAAGTCGCTTATAACAATCAAGACTGTAATCTATACTTTCGACATATTTACAATTTGAACAGTGAAAATAACTTCAAATGCATAATAATTCAACGCCGGAAATTAAAAACACACAATCTACATATATATTCACATCCGAAGAAAAACTATACATTTCATCAAACACGTGATGTGCATTAACAAACCACTATCAAAGGTACATTCACACATTCATCTACATCTATATTCACATCTAAAGAAAAACTATACATTTCACCAACCATCTTACTGATAAGAGCACATATCAGATAAAAACGATAATATTCTAAAATTTAACATCGAATACAAATACAAACATCTGATTGATAAGAGTGTTAGATGTTAATCTCTTTTTTTTAAAAACGTGAGATGTTAACCTTCATACGGACCAATTTTGACTTAATAACCTTCAAATTGCAATAGTGGATGACGACCTGAGATGATGACTGATGCGGATCTGATGAACATGATTGGGCACATTTCGAAGGTGCTTCAATGGCGGAATGGCGGATAACCACTGGATATTAGGTGCGTTTGATGAGTTTGTTTTGTATGTGTTCTGTGTGTTTGTTTGCTTAGTGAATCAGATGTGTGTGTGTGTGAGAGAGAGAAAGAGAGAGAGAGAGAGAGAGAGAGAAAGAGAGAAAAATCAAGTTGATT
>BQNB010047733.1:0-33311 GCA_026074375.1 Tanacetum coccineum | reverse complement strand
GAGAAAGATGTGAAGTGGGTTTGGGAAGAATCCATAAATTAGGTATGGCATGAAGGATAAGAGATTTGGTGTGAGAGATACGTGTTATCTTATCTGGGTGAGTGAGATGGGGGATAAAGCTTTGTGAGTGTGAGGAGGAAGATGAGTAGGGAAATCTGAGTAAAGGCGCGTGAGTGGAGGGAGGTATAATAAATCAATGGATCGGATAGTGGGTCGAGTATCCCTTTTTTTGTGATGAGGCGGGTCGGGCCGGGTCGTGAGCATTTAATTTTTGACCGAGCGTTCCCTGGTTATTGTATGGTTTATAATTTCATTTTGCATACTTGTAATTTACATCGTCACTCAAAAAAGGTTTACATGCTTAAACTATAAAGTACATGTAAAGAATACAGAATTAAGAACAACGATTTATTGTCAATATCAAGAATTCACAAAAGTGAAAAAGGATATCAGCAAGACCTACCCTCAACAAACATAACCGAACTCAATATTAGCAGAGAAATAGCCGCTGCTATCCTCCAATTTCACCGCTGCAGCCGCAACCACTACGTCACTAACAACATGCGCCATATCCAAAAACAATTTTAAGAACCAATCAATAAAAACAATCTTTAATTCAATCGTTGTTGCATAAAAAACCCAAAATAATTTACCTCATCTCACCATAAGCCACAAAATAAACCCTAAGCGGTCTAACAAAACCAAATTAATACTTAATTCAATAAAATCCTAAACCGTCCAACAAACCTGCACCAAACGTAATTTTGTATCAATATTACGCTCTTTAATAACACGAAACCTTTAATTAAAGAAAAACCCCTAAATTATTATGTATACAAACGAAAATCCAAAATTAGGCTTTATATACTTACAATGGTTACCACATCAGATTGCCAAC
Organism: Tanacetum coccineum; assembly: GCA_026074375.1. Taxonomy (NCBI): domain Eukaryota; kingdom Viridiplantae; phylum Streptophyta; class Magnoliopsida; order Asterales; family Asteraceae; genus Tanacetum; species Tanacetum coccineum. The sequence goes on along the minus strand of BQNB010047733.1, from coordinate 32,413 downwards.
TCAAACATGATGAATCAATATTACTTTGAAAGCTTTGATCGAGAACAATAATGTATGAGTGGTGGTAGGTTCTGGAGTTTTGAAGAGGAAATTGACTACTTAACATAGAGATAAACAGTTGTTAGACCAATGGAAACAGGCCAAAGTAAGCCCATGATCAAAACGACACCATCCTGGTCGTTTTTGTAATGACTTTTAGCATGTTTGATAATAATGGTTTACTTGGGTGTAGACGAAGATTTAATTCTATTGACGTGTTTGATGGGCTAAGATTTTTTTGTTTTTATATGAGCCCAATAACGGTTCAAGCCTAACTACAAAATTTCAATTAGATTGGGGGTACGATAATTTCATTTATTGTCAAGGAGAAAATTTAAACATAGACCCAATATTTAGTAAATATTCAATGAACCAATTATAGCCATTCATTTTTTAATCAAATTATAAAAAACCCACTTTTATAATTTTTATAAAAAATTAAATATCTTCTAAAACCGTTAATCGTTACACAAAACGAAACATACCATCGCGACCAGAATTAAATCATCTTTCTATAGAGGGGACACTTCTATATATACTTTCGACGAATTTTTTTTTCGAATTTTTTTTAGTTACGTATGAAAAAATCACATATGATTTGATTTTTTCAGACGTAACTAAAAAAAAATTGAAAAAAAAAGTTCGTCGAAAGTATATAGAAGTGCCTCTCTACTAAAAGATAAAAAATATACTCGTCGCGATGGTGTTTTTTTGTCGTTTGACGATTTACCGTTTGCAAGATATTTTTTAAAAAAAAGTTGAAAATTAGGTTTTTTTTTGTTTTAATGAAAAATGAGTGGCTAGGATTTGTTCATTAGGTCTTAATAGATTTTGGGTCTACATTGATCTCAACTAAAAATATTGTTCGCCGAAAATTATGTTATAAAGTATTCGCCGTCGCAACGCGCAGATACCTTGCTAATAGCAGTAAGTTGAAAAAAAAATGTATTATTAAGAGCCGCCTTATGTATTTGGTGGGGAAAATTCCATTTGTAGCCCAAAACTCAACCTCAAAATGCAATCCTATCCCAAACAAAAAGTTTGGCCAAAAGTAACCCAGGGCAATTTGGCATCTGGGCAACTTGCATGCAGAATTTGACACGTGGTAAAAAAGTATACATTTTTGGAGCAACCTATTGTATTTTTATGGGCAACTTGATCTACTTTTGACCAAAAGGATAGGATTGCATTTTAATATTTTTTTTTTCTACAAATGGAATTAGCCCTATTTGGTGTGGGGTTTGAGTGTAACACAAATGGAATTAGCCCTATTATCAACTTCGGTTTAAAAGAAAACTTGGTGATAAAAGCAAGGACCTTACAAGTACAAAAAGAAACTACAAGGACAAAAAAAACCTTATTAGTCGGTCAAATTGTGTAGTATATAAACATATTTACTTTTTAACCTCATCAAAATTTCAATCGGATCTCTCTCAAGCCGTGTAACTCACAACCGGTAAGTAAACCTTTTATTATTTTCTTGTCGTTAATTAATTATTGATTGCTTGATTACATAATAGATGTTTGTTTTAAAATTAATCAATTCTATATATTCTATTTGTTTGATTATATGGAATTGCGCTTGTTATGTTAACATAATAGCGGGTTTTATTATTATTCTACCAACATAATAGGCTGTCTAAACTACTAAATATGTTCTTGGCTTGTGTTCTATTTATAGGCTGTTTAAATAACTAACCATTTAGTAGTTTCAGTATCATCATCATAACTAGTGAAACATATTTTTAAAGTCTCATTATGTTTTGACATGAAAAATAAGCGTTTTAGAAGCTTTAATATACAGAAATTGTTGAATTGGCCTTTATGTAAAGCTTGTTGCTCTATTAGTTTTTAATTGATGGGTTATGTTTCTTAAGCTAAATTAGACAAATCTTAAGCTATAGTTTTGATGATGACTTTAATGTAAAGTTTGCTGCTTTAGGGGGTTCACAAAATGTTTTGTTTCGGCTTATGCATAAGCCCTAATTTTCGACTTGGGGGTTATATAAGTTTATCATATCATAATAAACTTACATAAGCCCCAAGTCTCAATATAAGCCAGAAAATTAGGGCTTATGAAAGGCTTATATTTCATAAGCCCCAGCTTATTTTGACACTTATGGGCTCATATAAGTTTATCATATCATAATAAACTTATATAAGCCCATAAGTCTCTAAATAAACACAGAAAAATTAGAGTTAAATAATTATTATATAATAATAATATGATAAACTTATATGAGCCCATAAGTGTCAAATTAAGCCGAAAAATTAGAGTTAAAATAATTATTATATAACAATAATCGTAATTTTTATTATTATAATAATTATTATTTTTGTTTTCGTCTTCTATGACCCACTCATAATAAAAATTATTATTATTATAATAATAATTATAATAATTATATAATAATAATATTAATAATAATATTAATAGTAATAATAATTATAATTATTATTATTTTCGTTCATTTTACCCTCATATTGCGTTTACGAATATCACAAAAATACCAAACAAGCTTTCGCACTCCGTTTATAATACAATGCAAATAGTAAATAAATCATACGTGCATTGATAAAAAATAGTATGAAAGGCATAACAATTGAAACAATAATGTATAGTTAGTAGTCTGATCAAATTTTTTAGTATAAATCAACATTTAAGTAATTATCTTTTATCAATCCAAAATGTGAAATTTATATGTTTATTATAATAGCATGTTGGACAAGTTTACTTGAAAAGAGAAGTGAACTTCAACTTTTATAAATAATAGTAATATTTAATAACGTTTCTTGATGTAAAAAGGGTAATATTGTGAGAAAAATGAATGCTGAATGATATTGCATGATGGGGACCCGGAATGATACAGAAACAATTGAAATCATTCAGCGTGTCATATTGTTACTATCAAACAAGTTTGCCTCTTACCGATTTTGACATACCCTCTTAATTGTCTCATTCAAAGGCTATCAAACACCCTCTTAGTGAATTTGGATTCATGGATTTTGTCTATTCAGCTATTTTTTATTTTATTTTCGCAAATATCCAATCTAATTATGTTTTTTTCTTTTACTATTATAAAATTTAGCTATTGAAAACATGCCTCGTCATTCAACAAGAAGGGCAAAAAAGCCGGCCCAAGTAACAAGGGCAGAAAAGCTTACAACAAGAGACAAAGTAATAAAGCAATATGGAAGAGCTATGATACGTTACGAAATTGCTTTTGAAATAAATGAAGCTATACAAAAGAGCTACTCTCCTTACTTAAGGGATGAAATCTGCTTCTTTCAACGTCTTTGGGGGGATCTAAACAAGAAGCATGGGGACTACATCTGGTATGTGATTTTTTACTTTCTTTGGTATGAGTTTTTTCTCCTGAGGATTGATTTGACATTTTCTAATTGTTACAGCAAAAGTATCTTTCGCGTATGCGAAATATTAAGATTAAAAGATCCAACTCTTTTTGACAAGACAAAACCAACAGATATTGCAAAGGTAAAAGTATTGTTTTCTAATATTGGCTTTTGAATATACATATCTATGTTTCCTTATGGTATTTTTGTTATTGTAGGTCATCATAGATAATTTTCCAAAATCGGATATGTTAGAAGAACTCAAAATAGTTGATGTTGGGTTTATAACCTTCAAACTAAACGGGGACTGGATGGCTAAGGTAGTTTTTTTCCTCTTCTTTTCCAATCTTTTTTTAAAAACATGTTACAATTCTCACCTAGATTATTCTTGTCTACACCTCTTTCTTTGCAGAGAATCCGTAACAATCTAAAGGAAGGCATAGCCGCATGGGCACCATTATTGTCTACGAAAAGGGCAATAGTTGGCTTTCCGGTACAAGGTATAGCCGACGCCAAAAAGCTTACGGATGGTGTTCGATCAGGTTATATCAGAGACACAGTAGTTCATATACTCGAGTATTGTGGAGTAGAAGTGAGTGGTACAATGCGCAATCAACAGGCTTTACATAAGGTAAAAAATTACTTCCCTGAAGAACATGGGATCATTAGAAAAAAAGGAATATCGAAAGCTCTTTTCTCTATCAAGGAAAAAGCATCACACAAAGGACAACCAAACAATGTATATGAAGATCTTGCAGCTTTGTGGTACTTTATTTGCTCAGTTTTATCAGTTTTCTAAACCTTTTCCAATATGTGACCTGTTTGCAGTTTTATTAACTATTTTATCAAGATTTATTTAATGGCTCTTTGTAGGTGTGGATTTTACGAGCAAAAAGCAGATTGGATTGTATATGTGACTCCGGTACGGCAGCGAGATTACATACTAAAGTGCTTCGATGTAAGTAACATTTATGTGCATAACTGATAAAATGTTCAAAAATAAAATATTGGAGAAATTGAATATTGATTCTTTTCCAGGCTGCTAACGGTTATTATCGAGTTAAAGATTTTGCGGCTCATAGAGATTTTAAGAATGAGGACCGCCCTACCATGAGTTATCTTGGATATCAAACCTCTGGTGATGAACAAAGAAAGCTGGCAGTTTTGTGTCAATTATTCGAAAGCTCTTATAAAGTGGCATTATTGAAAGAAGGTATATTGTTCATTTATTCTGTATTTTATTTATGAACAAAATATGATTACCAAAATTTATTGTGTAAATATTATTCCACTTCCTTTGATAAAGCAATCTAGCTTTCAACCCCCATTTGACCTGTTTCGTATTGACTTGAAATTATATCTTTTTCTTAACCTATTAGTGATGAAACATGTCCCATATCCATTTCTATTTCTACAGGATTGATTAAAATAGCTAATTCTCACTCTTCTCTTTTTATCAGGCAAGGAATATGGTTACAGTCCTGAAGCAATTTTTGAATGCACAATCAGGTAGATAATCACTGCTTCTATCATAATTTTTACCCTTATTGTACTTTATTTTATTATTATCATTTATCATTTACCAATGTGGTAAAAGGTTATTTTCCTATCAATTTGCTATAGTCAGATTTTTATTTATAAATTTTTTTATATTGAATTCAACAATGTAACACTAGCTTTGTTGCATAAAACAAGACACCCTACATTCAAGTTGAGTCTCGTACTTATTCATATTTAATGCTTTGCGTTGTGTTCTTAACAGGTATGAATACTTGAAAAAAATTACATACTCTGATTGTACATTAGAAAATTTTGACGAGATGCTTCTAGGAAAGGTATTCTTATGATGATGTTCTTCCATTACTAGCGAGAGTTATACTATTATTAAATTTCTCATTTATTTGAAATCTTTGAATAGGGAAATACCTTTCTGTATATATTAGCAACAAAAACTCAAATCCGTTCAGTTCTTCTCGAGCATTCTAGCCCCAATCTTGAGTCAAACAAGGTAAGACTTTCTTTATGTTTCAATGTAGTTAACTTTCTTATCTCGGCCACAATCTTATTATTGCTTTTTGTTCCTTGGCCCCAGGCATTAGTAGGCAGAGAACGTGAGATGGGATTAGATTTACTACAATTTACTGAGGTAAGACAAATTTCTTAATGAACTATTACTTCTTTGAAAATAAAGAACCTTGGTTGAAGTTATGAAGTATAGTTCTCTCGAATTGAATAGCTTCTTCTAATAATACATAATAAAGGGTAAGCAAATAATACATAATAAAAAACCTAAATGCATAAAACATTATAGCTTCTTCTAAACCTAGGGTACCAATTAAAAAATAGTATGGTTTCTAACTGGGCATATACATTGGGATGTGTATCCATACTAATTTACTTTCTTACATTCCTACATTAAGACATTATACAAATGTGATGAAAAAAATGAAGTGATAAAGTTTTGTTTTTTATAGATCTTCCAAATTTTGTTAATATGAATATATGAAATTTATATTATTGTTTTAACTATCTGATTTTCTTTGCCAGATTATCGAAGAGTCTATTGCAGGTTTCTCGCCCAACTGGCTCTGTGAATACCTCTATAATTTGTCTGAGAAGCTTACCACTTACATGTGTGAGAATGTAATTTTCGCTTCTCATAAACTAAGTTTAATTTTCAAAAAGCTAATTACATTTCAGAAAAAGGCAAATGTGAAGACTTTTTTGTCCCGGTTTAGCATTAATTCTGAATGTTTTGCTACATTTTTTTTCACAATTCTTAAACCAAGTTAATTTTCAAAATGTTAAATTTGATTTTTAATAGACATTGATTATTTTGGCAGGTTGAGCAGCTTAGTGAGACCGGAGTTTTGCTATTAAAGGCAGCTGAAGTGGTGATGGAACAAAGCTTTCATCTTTTGGGGTTCACTCCGGTAGGCTTTCATCTAGTCGATTTTCTGTAGCTTGGTTTTTCTGTCAGTTTTTCCCTCGGATCCTGTTATGCCGGACTACCCTTTTTTTTTTTTTTTTGTTAAAGGCGGTATTCAAGATATATCTAATGGTTCAATGTTCTTTAATTGAAATTGGTTTTGATTGAATTGAATCAGTTCATGTTTAAATAGTTCAAGTGTAAAAAGGATTTTTCTTCAGAAACCATGTCAAGTTTAAATAACTATTGCATTAGTTATAAAAATCAAAGTTAGTCACAATTCCACATTTTGTAACCAGTTTTTAACTTCTCTTTTTTCTGTAGGGATCCTCAACAGGCGCCCTTTCGTACGTGAAAGGGCAATCTGGTGAACATATGGCCATTCGGGATGTTTACATTTCTTGCCCTGTTTCTAGGTAACTACTGGCAAAACCTATAAAATAATTGATATTTTCTATGCTAACTTGATTTCATTTCATGCAATTTAAGTAAAATGTATGGCTCTTTGCATAATGATTTTTCTTAAAGGTTGTCATTATGTAATCTGTAATCGAAATTATATATATATAAATAAAATTAAAATATTTAGTAAATGTAACTATTTTATTAGTTTTATAATAAGTTTTGAAAAGACTAGTTTCACGGGTTTTTTCGTTAAAAGACTAGTTTTATGGGGTTCTTTTTGTTATGAAATGACGCAAACCGTCTAAAAAGCCATCTTTTAATGTATCAAAGCTCCACTGTTTTCATTTGTTATTATAATTGCTATTTCTTTTGTAAACTTGAGTTAAAAGATAGTTTGTAAGTAATCGCTGAGATCACTGTTTACAAATTGAATAAACAAAAAATTATTGACGCACAATAATATGATGACTTTATTCTCTAGGTTATATTATAATGCTTAGGCAAGGTACTCTTTGGAGAATAATAATTTGATTCATATCATTGTTTTGTTTTCTTCAGGCCGTGTCTTAAATCCCGTTTTGAGATATTCACTATGTACATCGAAGTTAACCATTCCGATTTCAAGAACGGTTATCTATTCGGGAACATAAGTGCATCCGATAAGTTTGGATTACGATCAGACACGTGGTGCGACGTGGATAGGAACGGTTGCGGTCATGTCGCTTATTTTGACCATGACTGGCATGATTCCGTAGGAATCAAAGACACTTCTTTCTTATCCTTAGGCGATCCGGCCTCTCGCCACTCGGTGGCATTTTCTTCATCGATTGAGATAGGTGTACATCTTTGGGTCACTTCCAAGAATGATAAGGAAAATGATAAGGAGGCATGTTACCAGCTTTGTGATGCCAAGGAAGGGATAGAGCTGCAAGGTTTTTGGCGTGGTGATCAAACTCTAGAGCGAAGTGCGTTTTATGCTGAAGGCGATAATGGGTCCTTATGCATGTATTATTTTCTCTTGAAAGAAGCGGTGGACACGTGCCTGAGGTTAGAGTATAAGACATTTGACGGTGATCCGCAAGTACGTGGATACATACTTGCTTCTTATGGCGGTGACGCTCTTGATGATTGTGTTAATGATTTTGAAAAAAATTCGTACAAGGCCGAGGTATTTCGTACACAACCAACTAGATTACTTGGAGGCGATCTTACACTTAAGAAATCCGCCCTGGCTGTTCCCACCAACGGTGTCCTCGTGTTTGAAGCTTTTTTTGAAGATGTTGATTCTGGAGAACTTATCGTGAAAGACACGCACAAATAAATTCCATAGAACATGAAGGTACTAACAGTGAAGTGGCTCATAGAGGGTAAAAAGGTGTTGTTTCACTCTGAAGGTGGATTGGATCCGGGACCAAGGTTGCAGCCTATGTAGCACCGAAACGGGAACGGCAAAGGGATACGGGGACGATACGGGAACGGGAAACGGCAAAAATCAAAAATTCAAGATACGGGAACGGCATAGATACGGCAATAAAAATCTATAAAAAATTAAAAATATATTAAAGAAAATCCAAAATAGATATATATTGGATTAAATTAAAACTCCAAAATATCTACATACTCCAAAGGTAATTATTAACAATAAATCAAATCATTTTCAAATTCCGGTAGTGAGAGATCGGCAAACTCCAAAAAGCCTACATCTTCCATTGAATCAAAAATCATAGCTAAAAAGATATCCAAGAAAGCTGTAAATGAAAAGAAGAAAGTTGTAAATGAAAAGAGATAATTAAATTATTCCATAAGTCGGTATTTTGATAGCCCCTATGTGACTATCACAGTATCACGTGACCAACAAAATAGTACAGTAGATTTTTGTAACTTACATCTTACACATAATAAAAAAGAAAATATATATTCTTCATCTTCCTATCCACACCCGACGTCTCTCCCATTTCCGCGACTGCGTCATTTTCTTTCTAGTCACAAAAAGTTTACTAAAACTAGCTCACCTCGCACCCTTCGTTTATCATCACAATACCATTTTCTTAACATGAAATCGAACACAACATCAACAAATTTGATGCCCCCTGTTCGTTTGATGCCCTGGGCCGTCGCTTGGAATTCCAGAAACGGATAAGAAACGTCTAGGAAACGGCATAGGATGCAAGGTTTTTGGCGTGGTGATCAAACTCTAGAGCGAAGTGCGTTTTATGCTGAAGGCGATAATGGGTCCGTATGCATGTATTATTTTCTCTTGAAAGAAGCGGTGGACACGTGCCTGAGGTTAGAGTATAAGACATTTGACGGTGATCCGCAAGTACGTGGATACATACTTGCTTCTTATGGCGGTGACGCTCTTGATGATTGTGTTAATGATTTTGAAAAAAATTCGTACAAGGCCGAGGTATTTCGTACACAACCAACTAGATTACTTGGAGGCGATCTTACACTTAAGAAATCCGCCCTGGCTGTTCCCACCAACGGTGTCCTCGTGTTTGAAGCTTTTTTTGAAGATGTTGATTCTGGAGAACTTATCGTGAAAGACACGCACAAATTCCATGAGGAACATGAAGGTACTAACAGTGAGTGGCTCATAGAGGGTAAAAGGTGTTGTTTCACTCTGAAGGTGGATTGGATCCGGGACCAAGGTTGCAGCTAAGGTAAGATGAAATTTTGATAACGCATTCTGCATTTTTTTTTAAAGTAGCGCTGCTTGAACACTCGGAACCTGCATTTTTTTTGCAACCATGTTGTTTTTCATAATTAAAAAGGTGCATAAAAGCATGATTTTAGACTTTTCACACATTTAGTTTTGATGGTACTATATCCTAATGCAATTTTTAAATGCACAACTACTACTTGCAGTCCCGTAATGTGAATTATGGTTTGAGGGAATGATCTTGTAGATAATTTCAACTACTACAACACTAATTTCAAAATGATCTTTGGCGCATAATGTTTCATTTGATTGCCTTCTTATGTTGTTTACTTGTGTATTTGCAGATGTTCCATTCGATGCATGCTCAACAAGGAAGCTTTTACATGTTGGACTCATTCTGCTTGGACTAGGCTTGATTAGAGGCGGATATTATCATTTCACAACATTCATCTTTACATCTGACCAATAATAAAAAAGAAATATATATATCTTCATCTTCCTTATCCACTCCCGACGTCTCTTCCCATTTCCGGCGACTGCGTCATTTTCTTTCTAGCAAAAAAGTTTACTAAAACTAGCTCACCTCGTCACCCGTTCGTTTTTCATCACAATACCATTTTCTTAACATGAAATCGATCACAACATCAACAAATTTGATGCCCCCTGTTCGTTTGATGCCCTGGGCCGTCGCCTACTCTGCCCACCCCCAGGGCCGGCCTTGCTTGGAATTCCAGAAACGGATAAGAAACGTCTAGGAAACGGCATAGGAAACGTTTCCAATATTAGGGGAAGAAAGATTCGGGGGCGTATCGGAGGCGTATCCGTACCCACGGCGTTTCCAAACGGGTACGTCAGCCCAACAGGCGTTTCCGTGCTTCAGAGGTTGCAGCTAAGGTAAGATGAAATTTTGATAACGCATTCTGCATTTTTTTTAAAAGTAGCGCTGCTTGAACACTCGGAACCTGCATTTTTTTGCAACCATGTTGTTTTTCATAATTAAAAAGGTGCATAAAAGCATGATTTTAGACTTTTTACACATTTAGTTTTGATGGTACTATATCCTAATGCAATTTTTAAATGCACAACTACTACTTGCAGTCCCGTAATGTGAATTATGGTTTGAGGGAATGATCTTGTAGATAATTTCAGCAACTACTACAACACTAATTTCAAAATGATCTTTGGCGCATAATGTTTCATTTGATTGCTTTTCTTATGTTGTTTACTTGTGTATTTGCAGATGTTCCATTTGATGCCTGCTCAACAAGGAAGCTTTTACGTGTTGGACTCATTCTGCTTGGACTAAGCTTGATTAGAGGCGGATATTATCATTTCACAACATTCATTTCTACTAATTAAACTCGAGTCTCATATTGTGTATATATATAATAGAAGTGCATGAACTTTGGTGGCCCTCGTGAAGCGGTGGCCCTGTGCAATCGCACCTCTTGCACTTCCCTAAAGACGGCCCTGGAGCTCTGAGGTAAAGAAACATACAGACGATAAAATAAAATAAACCCATTATAAAAGTAATAAAGTTAATATTTTAACATAGCCATTATTTTATGTATTCAACCTTATATAAACATTATGTATCTGGGCTATTAGTGACAAACATTAATACATCAACAACGTAGTATGTTTCAAATTCACGTCATAAAGTCATACCGTTATGATTCATGTCAGACTAGATTCATTACTGATAAGTGAATATTTGAGAAAGTTTGATGGGTATTTTGAAACATTTAACAAAGTTTTATGGGTATTTTGAAACATTTAAATGATGAATATGAGTGAGTTGAAGTGAGAGGAGAGAGTTTATATGGCGCTGATGTGGATGATGAGTTTACTCACACCACTCCATCTAGCCTTAACATATCTAATTAATGTATCAAGTCTTTTAATTTTCAATTTAAAAGCATTTCAATATTCATATGAGCTATAGGTTAACATCAAAAACTTAGTTGCAGTAATTGATTTAATGTCAAAGTACCAAGAAAAATATATAAATAGCCATTGATTCATAATAGCATAAGCTACTTGTAGTTAGTACATGATTTAGAAAACTGCTAAAATCGATTACAAGCAATAATTATTTGTATGCGATAAATTGAACATGGAATGTTGTGTTGTTATCCTTTTTTAGCAGTAAGTTAGATTTATATTGTAGTTTATTTTCGGGGTATACATAAGTGTTAGTGAATCTCATGTCACCTTCAAGTTTTAAAATACATCAAAACTTCATTTGTTAGTTGTGCCATCGTCTTATATTAAACTTTGCGGCAATCCGCGGCCGCTTAATACCACGTTATATATAAAGATTAGAGTAAGTTGCATAAATCGTCCCTAAAGTTTAGCCAAATTGCATTTTCGTCCCAAACGTTACGAAAATGTAAGGATTGTCCCTGTGGAGAAAACATGCAATTTGACCAAACTTTAAGGACGCTTAGAGTGTGGAATTTACTCTAAAGATAAAAATAACAGGGGAAATAAATGTCAAACCATGAGTTATCATAAAGTAAGCACGCTTAGAGTGTGGACTGGGCCATTGGGGGCCATTATTGCGGGCTCTGGAGTAGCACATGTAATGGCCCAAACCATCTCAGCTTTTCAAGTGTAGCGGGAAAAACATGAATTTCATTTCTGAATCTTTTAGGCCTATCAATTGTTGACTTGGCAGCATAACACTTTTTGTTATAACACGATCCGTATATCTCCGGGACACCCGATGCTCTTTTTTGAGGTAAAAAACCAACCCACGTACTTGGGTGACATGTGAAATGACTTTACCATAAGTAAAATATTTTTACTCGATTTGTTGACTCACAATTTTGATTACACTTTTTGTCGCACAAATTAATAGCTTACGGAAAACTCCATGACAGATAGTATGGATCTTGAACAAGCTGGTTTGGAGGCTTTGTTTAAATCTACCCGGTTTCACAGTGTCGTGTTACTGTTAACTAGTGTATATACTAATAATCATTCAAAACAAAAGGTTTCCAATGGCATGTGGCCTGAGAGTGGAGGATTTGTTTAAATCTACCCGGTTTCATATCGTGTTGTCAGCTTTTGATCAAGCCTTGCAGGGTTGTGATTCATAATGTTGTCGTACAACATTGGTAGTTTTTGACAATACCCTGATAAATGAGCATTTTAGCTTAATTGTCTTTGATTAATATTCAAACTCGTAATTAAACAGAGAGAAGCAAAAATAAGTTACAAGGTTGAAGTTCAAACGCATAACTGATTCCTATCTCGTTTGTGTTTTCCTCCCACTTCCGTTTTGTTCTCTCTATAATAATAAAACCCATGAGTGCTAAGGACTAGACGCGTCTTTAGGGGAATTTAGACGTGTAGAAGGTGGATAAACGGGAGATATGGGTCTTGGCAACGACCAAGTCGTGGGATGTGTGGACAAAACCCAACCGTTCAATCAAATGTTTTTGGTCTAACGAAGCCTACGCACATAGCAAAGCAAGTTTTGATGACATATTCTTAATGGACGGCACATGTATTAGGTTCAATCAATAACAAAACAAGTAATGCAAAGACCAACACATGGTTCTACCACTTTAATTCCATATTGGTTTTTGCTTAAAAATGTAATCTTAAAGCCAGTTGTAACCATAATGTTGCAATTTCAGTGACCACAAGCAGAGATAGTTTTAACTTTTCAGTATCTATGAATCAAGATGGCCACAAGTAGAGCCAATTTTTCACTTTTGTTACGATTAATAAAGTATATATGCATCAGCAAATGATCTTACTTTATATATAAAAAAAGGCTAAACTGTAAACAACTCTTACCTTTAAAAAGCAGCATAGAAGGATGACGTTCATCAACGCGTCTTTCCATTGCCAAGTTTGCCAGAGTACAAATGCTTTGGTCCAAGTGTAGGAATAACTCCCTTTCTAGCCTCTTTATTCCTCCTCTTATGCAAATTGGTCTCTCTTTGTAATCACGTGGTTTTGGAACAGCAACATGGAGACGATTTAGACACTCGTTCATCTTTTTTGACTTCATCTTAATCTCAACCCTTTGGTCCAATAACCTTTCACAAGCAGCATTTTTAACATTCATCACACGCTCTTCAGTCAAAGTGCTCATTGTCAAAAGAACTTCAGCACCATCTCTAACCTCACCACCTTGACCGATTAAAGTCTTGAGTGCTTCTGATTTCATCTCCTCAACCAACTTCTTGTCATCTTCCGCTATTCCTTCCAATGACTGCAAATCAGTCTTGTTGCAGACTATAATCAGAGGTTTGTTCATGAAAAGAGACTTGATACTGTGGAAGAGCGCAGCTTGTTGAGCAATTGTGTACCCACACGAACCAGAAATGTCAAGAAAGAACAATACAGCAGCTCTGAGATGCGCCAATGCCGTAATACTACACATTTCGATGATATTACGATCTTCAAACGGCCTATCCAAAATCCCTGGAGTATCAATCACTTGATACCTCAAGTACTTGTAATCTGTATGCCAAACAAATAAAGACTTGGTAGTAAAAACATACGGCTGGACATCGACATCTGCTCGAGTAATTTTGTTCATAAACGAACTCTTCCCTACGTTAGGATACCCACAGATCAATACAGTCCTGGTATTAGGATCAATTGAAGGAAGCCTCGCCATGTGTTGTCTGATTTGTTCAAGGTACGCCAAACTAGGACCAATCCTTTTGGTGACGGTACACATTCGACCAACAGCAGCAACCTTCAAAGCCTTGCACCTATACAGTGAGTCACCATACTTCAACAACTTCACATAATCTTTAGCAATTTTACCGATGAGATTTCTGGCGGTGTTAATTTGACCAAGAGCAAGCTTGTAATGGTCTTTATTGCAGAGATCGTGAAGAAGATCACCATAGAAAGGATGGATGTCATCAAGTCGGGGGAACTCCTCGATGATGGTGGAGAGCTTCTCGTGAAAGTTAGTCTGTGTAAACTTCACTTTTCGCATGTAAAACTGAAGAATCCGATTGATAGCATAGCCCTTGTGAATGACAGTTGGTGTTTGTCTTTGGGTTCTGCTGAGAAATATGTCAACAAAATCCTTGCCCGTAGGCACTCTTGTGATTTTCTTGAAATTATACTGCACCATGGTTGAAACTTATGCCTGCATCATAAATTTTTAAAATAAGAAATCAAAAAAGAGAATCATAACATAAAAAACAGCTTTTCTTTGGTAAAAAGTAAATTGCATTACCACTGAACTGAATATATAACACATATTACATAGCCTCGTCTTAGCCAATGACAAAACACTCCATTTTTGGAAAACTTGGAAAACCTAACACACAAAACAAAACAAAATTATGGATAAAGCTACTGATATATACTAGTGGGCGTAACTTCAACCCAGTTTATTTCTAAAAAAGAACTAAATTGTTTACAGCCTTCTCAACTGTTTTCTCAAATAAAAGAATCTTAGTAAAAAAACTTTTTAGTAATTACATTTGATATATAACTGAAAAGAATCTTAGGACTTTTTAGCTACTTGTGATGGCAAACTCTCAGATGATAATTGTTGCAAAGACTGAAGGTAACTAAGAAGAGGAGGATTCTCAGCTACTCCAAACTCGTTCACAAAGAAATAATGGAGGCCAGGATAGACATTGCATAACATCTTGCTAAACGGATGATGAGTCATATCTTGGTCAAACATAGGATGGGTTGACTTTGCGTGTTCCATGGAACCCGTAGAATCATGCCAATATACTTCATTGGGAGGTAAGAACAAACCAGAAACTACTTCACTGATGGAACTAAACGAGTAAGAAACAAATATGAAAGCTTCTGAAAGTAAACTCTCGACTATCTTCTGCTTTGAGGTGCTCATTTCATTCCATATATATGTGTAGAACTTGGACATTTGATTTATGCTGGTACATGGAAAATTACAAACGGTTAACAAACATGTCAAAAGGGGAAGGTGAATAACAAAACAAACAAATATGGTACACGAAACTTGGGGCAAAGGATAACTAAGACGTTGATTGGGTTGCACTAAGGAATAATTAAACGGGAATGGGTCTCGCTTTCTAAACCTACCTCTTAAAGTGGGTATCAAGTATGACTTCTTTTGTAGATAAGAAACCTATTCCTTCAAACTCAAGCCCTTAAAACAATCATATATTCAAACACTATCAAACCCATAACGTCAACCCAAAAACCCAGTAAAGATTAAAAAAAAAATTACGGATAAAACCTTACTTATCAAATGGACGTTGATAACGTTTAATTATTCCTTAGTGCAATCTTTCCCAAAAGGGACGTCTTGTGGGCGGGACGGATTGAGAGCCCAACACATTTTAGATGCTTTATGTGGTGAGGGGTCGACGATCGCTGTTGGGCTACTCAAGGCTATCTCTATGGTGGTTAATTTATTGTTGGAGGGGAGGTGCCCTAAGGTTTTGGCGGAGTTTGTGGCATCTGCGCCCCTCACGCCGTTGCTCAAACCGGACAATGGGATCAGGCCTATTGCTGTGGGCGCGATTTGGAGGAGGTTGGCCTCTAAGGTGGCTATGAGGGGTGTCAGGAAGGAGATGTCCAAAGACCATTGGGGACTTTCAAGTTTGGGGTGGGTGGGGGGAAGTCCCCAGCAGGCCAGAGGCCGGCTTGCATATTTATCATCGGCTGCTAACAGCATTCTTAAATAAGTTCACATCGGATGAGACAACCCTTGGTGATCGGAGCTACCCTCCTACATGAGGTTCGGCACCATGCCCGTGCTATTCCTTTATGGGTGGATTTTTTATATGGCTAGATCGCGAGGTTCTAATGTGGGTGATGAACTATATTTGGTCCCACGACTGAGTTCAGCAGGGGACCCTTTAGGGCCTCTTAATTGGCTCTTGTTTTGCACCCCACTTATTATCATCGATCAGGGATTGCTGGTCACTGCTTTTCCATGCTATGGTATTTTGATGATGGTACGATTAACGGAGACACTATAAGTAGTTGCGAAAGCCATAGTATAATCAGGGCAAAGGGGCACCGCCTGGGCCTTGAACTCAACCTTAAGAAAACAGAAAGTTTTTTGGCCTTCAGCAATGGGGGTGAAGGTGAAGAGGGTTGTTTCCTTCCTCCTCCCCGCGATATTTGGGAGAACCCGACGGTTGGGTGTCAAACTCCTGGGAGGCGCGGTTAGTCGATGGCGGGTTTATTAGTAGTTTGGCTTTGAAAAGGGCATCTCGTGCTGTGGAACTAATGAGTCTTCTCCCAAGTCTACGGGACCCTCAATCAGAGCTCCATTTGAGCTCCGCTCATGCATGGGCGTCTACGCCATAGCTTTTGTTTGGCCTCAGAAACGTCCAACCTAGTATAAAGGGGAAGCCGTTCATTATTGACATGAGGCCTTATGAGGGCGATAAGCAATTGTGGTTTTTGTGGGGGTCCTTTTTTTGGGGATTTCCATGAGGCTAGCATCCACTTCCAATTCGGATTTGGTGGGTTGGGTTTATGTTCGGCTGTGAGGATGTACACATATGACTTTTGTTGGCCTCGAGAGGGCAATACTTGGAGTTTTGCAGACCCACATTCTTAAGGGATGTGGTATAGAATGGGGCTGATTCTAACTATGATATGCATTGGATCGTGTTCGCATGTCCCTCCCCTGGATTCGACTAAGTGGTTCTCTAACAAAGGACACCCCAACCCGCCCCCCCAAGCCTAGAATTTTTGGCGTGGCCCTATTTAGTGAAATTGTCAAAGTTTGGGAGTGAGCTTTGATTTATCCCCTCGGCCAAAAAAAAGCAGTATGTTAGTTGAGAATGTCTCTGAGCTCTACCGTGCTCAGAATATTCTTGCCGTTATCCCCATATGAAGGACTAGGCCAACCACGATGTCGGCTCTGGAGGATACCGGACTATCCTTAATACCGGCTATGATCCTACTTTGTCCGTTGATGAGCCTGCCGCATTTTGCCGCAAGGTTCGTTTGGGATTCTTTTGGTGAGCATAGCGGTCCCCATTGCAAGGAATACTTGGTTTCAAATAATAAGGCATGATTTGGTTTAGGGATAGTTCTATAATGATGTTCTTAAACGAGCTGGAATTTCTCTAGAAAGGGGAGGCCCCCGTGAACTTTCTGACAGATCCCCTCGAAGGGAGGTCTACCTTACGGCCAGCTGATATTCTTGTGTTTGGGTGGGCCGGGGGGAAACATGCTTGTGTGGATCTTACTGGAGTGTCCCCTCTTGTTGGGCTCAGGGACAATGGGTTTGTTGCAGGACAAGCTGCGTTGAAAGCGGAATCGAGCAAAGTTGCTAAACACGAGAAAGCTTGTTTAGAGAATCAACACGTGTTTATCCCTTTTGCCTTTGATACATTTGATTTCCTAGCACCGGAAGCAGAGGAGTTTTTGAATAGGGTTCAACGGGTTGTGCAAAGTAATTTTTCGACCCCTAAGACACAAAACTTTATTTTTAGTAGGATTGGTTTTGCCATCCAAAAAGGGGTTGCGGCGCAGCTTGTTGCTCGTTTGCCCGCCATCTTATTGTAAACGTTGATTTGAAAATAAATTGACAATGGAAAAAAAATTTACAAGTTCACAATCATACATGATACTAATTGTTATTTTACTTGTTTTAAGCTGCATTTATGACATTAATAATTTAAAAAGATCATAGAAGTGTGTTGGGTTAACCAAACAGAAATTAATTTCACCCCCAAGCAAAGAGTTGCCCATTTTGACCCGTTGACCCGTCTTGGCTAGCAGCAGATCATGACCTGGCCATAAAAGGTTTCGCAGATGTTCTCCAAACTTCAAGAGCTGATAAAGCATCATCAACATTAACTGTATTCTTCAATCCGATATCAGTAATTAGCTTTACACTGGTACCCTGTTTGACAGCAACAGAATTGGGTAAATTAGTACTGCAGTTCATCCATCCAGAATAAAATATTTGCAAACAAAAATATAGAAACTAAAATGTAAGCACTAAAAAAGTAAACTAACCTTAGGAACAGCATATGGTGCGTTGTCACCAAGAACCGAGCACACCATTTCACAGTTATAGAATAAATCATTAGGAAAGTGCAGTTGGTCATCGATACTAGAAGCCATCCACCGAATACTACGAAGGATTCTTAGAATAGAAGATTTAAAGGGCTTGTTTTGTCCATTAACGCTGCAGAGACCTGTAATCTTCTCACTAAAGTAATCATCCCATAAGTTATCAAGTACCTCCATGAGGTACTTACCCTTTTCTCTATCACCATGTGATGAAATAATTGACAACAAATGCATCAACTCTTCAGAGGCATAGTCTTGGACAATGGAACCAGAAGATATACAGTCATCATCTAACATCATGTTCTTGATAACAGTATGAGGTATATCTGAAATAAGCTTTTCAACTTCAACTATTTGAACAAAATCAGTGACTCCTAATTCCTGCAAGAATTTTCTCCACTTCAATTTTCCTCTAGGCGATGATTTGTAAGCTGGGTGTTTTAGATAGCTGGTATCGATCTCAAACCATTTCATATCGGTCCCACCAACCAATTTGCTCATATCAACTGGATTCCCAAACTTTTTACTAAAATGAATTGGCACATCCACAAGTCGTTTGTACCCATGATTTGTGGAAATAAACGCATTGTTACGCAACTGAGAAAGTATGTGCTCCTTTTCTACAAGACACTGGGGGCAAGACGATCTAGATGAAACATAATAAAAGATACTCATATCATCAACTCAGTACTTTCTGACATAACTTTTTCATCGCAAATAGCAGGTAAAATGTGCATTTTCAAAACTTCATGTGCAGATAACTGCTGGACCCCAACTTTGTAAAGCATGTGGGTTATGTTTTCAGTATGAGAATCATTAAAAAGTACAGGGTTTACTATACGAAGTTTAGAATACAAGTTCCCAAAAGCTTCGAGACCATGATCGGGATCCGTATGCAACCATATTGCACCTTCAACAATAGACCCATAATTGCCATCTAAAAGAGGAATGAATTGGTAACTCATTAAGGGAACTTATGATATCAGACTGACATTCACCAACCGACATAGAAAACAAGACATTAAGCCAAGAAGATAGCCAGCTGAGGCCCATTGAATTTAAAGAGCCAGCCCGACATAACGATTGCATAATTTGAATAAGAACTTTGGGTCCACACTCTTCAATACCTAAAGCCCGTGCCAAAGAATCTGTTAGAACTGTATCTTTATTCATGTACTCGATACCCAGATGTTCCTTCATTAAATTATCGGGGAGAATAGAGCGGGTTTGTTCTGTCCAGTTTCTAAGTACTTTACATGGCGGGACCCACTCATTGCTGTCCCCTTCTAGAAGCAGACAGTTAGACGTTCGCAACTTAGAAATAATCATACGTGTACTTCCCCTCCAAGAGGAACAAAGCTCATAAAGACTGAAATACCCTTTGCCGGGTTTTTATTGAAACAAGGAAGGCTACAGAATGACAGCTCAGCACTAACAAACAAATTAGGAAACTCAGATAACCATTGGTTCCATGGACCATCAACTTCCTCACGTGAGGAAGGAAGAATAAAATCAGCTTGGATGATAAACTTTAGACCATAATTCCGTAAAGAAAAGCAAAAACGGGTTGGTGTTCGAGCTTTGGGTTGTAGTATCCATTACCTGAATCCTCTAACTAAGTGCCATTGATATTTCAGTTGTTTGGACATCATGACAAATATGATCTGATTGTAGCTTGTGGGATTTGACAAACCACGTCATTTTATCTTCCCCAACAGTAACATTTACGATACCATCTCCAACAACTTCTTTCCTCATTACAACAAGTGAATCATTAAGAAGATTTCTGAACTTTATGCATTCAAGGCGATGAAGAAATAACAACAAAGCCGGATGGAGATCAGAAAACAAGGAAATGAGATTCTCGACTGAAAAACCTTCCTTTTTCTTTGATCTGAATGGAAGGACAATGCGTGTATTCCAACGTTTCTCATTTGTTGTATCGCTATCCACAGAAACCAACTGGTTAAACATATCAATGTTACAAGGTTGAACAACTGTTGGAAACACAAAACCAATTTGACCATCACTTATGTCAAATTTGATATGGAACCCGTTAGAATGGATTTCTGGGGCATCAATAACCTGGAAGTACAACATGTTCCATATTAGTTAAATTCAGCTTATTAGAATTCAAAATGTAATTAAATGTTGTCCAACACATCTTTTGTACACGTGTATTCAATTCCAAATACAAACAAACAAGTTCTGGTAAACCGATAAAAATTTAGGTCCCATCCCCTGTTTCCAATGGAATCGCAACTTCTCATAGGCAATGTATAAAACTAACGTAGATTTTGTTTGTTTACCTAATAGAATAAATACACAATGGAATGTAAAATCAAGTTGTTAAAGAAGAGTCTACCATACCCGAAATACTGATTTGAATCCAATTCCTTTTTTACCAATGTATCCAGCACTAGGTTCCTTCTTTGTCGAATTGCCCACATCACAAAGTGCTTTAATGTTTTCAGCAGAAAACCCACGTTCATTATTGAGAACAATAACACTTGCTTCTTGAAGTATGAAGGTCAAAGTAGGCTCCACATCACATGGGTACACATTATCATCGGCATTTTGAACCTAAACATGAAAGAGTGTTACATAACACAAGATAAAGACATAAAGCAAAGTGAGCTACAGTAGAAAACATGAAAATGGTGCCTTACAAGTTCAAGTAGAAAATGCGAGTCCAGAGAATATAACTCTTGAGAAAGACAATGTAATGCCCTGCCTAGTCGAGCATGTTGCTTCTTCAGTATACTATCCTATTTAGTCGAGATACTTGGATCCAGCCCAAACTCTTCTCTCCTGATAGATTCAATTATCTTCTTTGCTGAAACCTCTTCATTATTGCTGGTAGATGAACGTTGTTTAACACCCATATTTCGACCAATAACACTGCCAACTTTACCTTCCACCCTATGCACATCAACCTTGGTAGATATTATATCTTTCCTGTCAGGTGGATAACTGGTTGACATGTCCTTTTCTTGATCAAATCCAGATGACTTCTTGGATTTAAAAATTATGAGCGTTAATCCATTTCATTATACCAAGAGACGATCCTATTTCATGAAGCGTTACATGGTCTTCTGCATGTCTGCATTGGCTTAAAATGGCTGAAGGGGCATCTTTGACAATGGAACGAAATCCTGAAAGCAACAAATTTGTGGCAAAGAATCGAAATTCTGTTGGTAGATATGCCAAACATTCTAGAACAAACTTTGATGCATTCACTATCCCCATATTATGTTCCCTTTTGTCTTCTGATTGATCTTTATTGTTCACTATGACTTTAAAAGCTTTTTCTGCATGGCACTTCAGAAGAGATGAGGGAACGTTTTTTTCACCACCATACACCACAAAAAGGGATAGCAGATTTAGTGCTGTTCGAAAAGGACACCCGCGAATTGAAGCTTCTAAAAATGAATCCACAGTGGCGGTATGATCAATACGTATCACATTCCCGCTTCTAGTTACCAAACAAAGTAGCTCTTTTGTATTTGTTTCGTTTAATAACCATAAGGTAAGATGGCCAAGTGATGGGGCAAATAAAACATCCCAGTGTGACCATTTGTTTAAATCTTTCAAGTTTCAACATTGGAGGCCTAAGCAAAACTTCAATTGCGTCTTTAGAAGAGATATGTGTTTCAGAGGAACTGTTTACATTATGAGGCGATAATAAAGCAGATGAAAACAGTACATTTTTAGAAACCGGAATGCTTTTGTTGGACTTGACAATATCTTCAAGGGCTTTCTGAGAACCATCTTTATCTATACTGAAAGGTATCAAAGGGAACTGCATTGTGAGCAATTCCAAAACATTCTGAATACTTAGGCTTTCCTTTTCTGACAAGCTATGTGAAGCCTGTGCTACAAGCAAGTCTAATTAGGGGTGAGCACGGTCCAAGGACCGGACCGGACCGGACCGACCTTGGACCGAGACCGAAAGTACCCAAAATGCCGGACCGAGGACCGGACCGAAATGGTACGGTCCGGTCCAGGTCGGTCCGGTCCGGGTCGGTCTCGGTCCGGTCCTACAAGGCTTAATCTTCGGGTTTTTGGTCGGACCGGACCGAGGACCGAATTGGTCCAAAACACCGGACCGCGGACCGGACCGAAATACCTTCGGTCCGGTCCGGTCCGGTCGACGGTCCGATATGCTCACCCCTAAGTCTAATAGCTGACGGGACATGGAAGCCTTTAAAGAAGGTTTGTCATGCGTTCCATTAGAACCAAGGTACTCTTGGACAAAAGAAGGTAATGCAGAAACTTTTCTTTCCAGAAGCGTGAGGAAATCACCATACCCAAAGGACTCAAAATTATCGACAGCAAACTGCTGAGTAATCCATACCTCACACTTGAAAAGATTTCTGTGAAAAAATGTGTTTCTCCCACAAACTGAATTGGAATCACTTGAGACATCATGGTTATCTTTAAGATACTCGGACACTTTCTTCAAGACTTACTTCTGCGTAGAGCAAATAAACAAGTTAATAAAAAATGAAACACGAAGTTGCAATTTTGACTCATTGGCTAAAAAATAGATGGGTTTCCATTATTTTTATCTCCAACGAGTCAAACAGGTAAAACATCACCTTAGCCAAAAAAAATGGATAAGGTCAACTGTTGACCAAAGTGTCATAAAATGCTTACAACCTTGTAGCAAAACTTTAAAATAACTTTAAAGCATTATTTATACTTAAAAGTGTGGCATGTATCCAGCTAGCTATAAACAACCACTATTGTAGAAGACCTTATCATACGAGACCTTACGATGAGAAGGCACAACAATAACAATAACCAATCTCCCTGGAGCAGGCTATGGGAAGACAAATATGGTTAAAAGTATTTTACGAATTTGATCCAGAAAAAAGTAAATACCGTCTTAGCAAAACCCCTATGAGCTACCACTAATGGTTGACTCAGAATAATCAAATTTCCCAACAAACAAATAGGGTCAATCAAGCATGAGTTGAAACAGAAACACTCACCACAATGTTGTTTAGATGCATGCTTATTGACAAGCTGTGTATCATTTTGTTCTGTCTCTATAGTTACATTATCAGTATGATCCATTGAATCCTTTACTGCTTCTCCTTGCTCAAGTGCTTGGAGAGTATCATACATGCTATCTTGGAGAGTATCGAACATGCTATCCCACATTCCACGGTTTATAGACCTTATCTGAAAGAAAATTTGTTGATATGAGCCGAGTTTCATTAACTCAATATAGAGTGATAATAAATTATGTAGCATCTCCCGATAGAGTACATTGATCAACTTCTTTCTACATATTTTAGAGTTTCATCACTTTCCAAAAAGAAAAAAAAAATAGAAATATGACATAAATGTGGTGATGATTGACTAACCGCGACATTTATCAATCCGACTAAAGGGTATGACTTGTACAATTCTCGGGATAATTTTTTGGGAATCTTGGGCAAGTCAGGTTTACAAACCTGGTCAGCTGCTTCATGACCTACCATGGGGAAGAAAAATCTGTTAGGTGTGTAAATAGCAGAAAATGAAATGAAAAAGAGAAGAGCGATCTAAACTAACTCGTAAAGGACAGATACACAAAAAGTATATTAAAAAAATTTAGGCAACTCATAAGGGACAAAGAGACGAGAAACCACAAACCTTGAACACATCTTTGCCTTTGCATCTGTCCTTCCACAGCGTGATGAACGTCATCATAGAATCATTGTCTAGTGACATATCAGCTGGATGTTTACGTTTACAGCGGACCTTCTTACTAAGATTAACAACCACATAATCCTGTTTGTCACTGCCTCCTTTAGGGATTTTGCGGCTGGCATTAGATGTGCTGTCTATTGCATCTGCTTTTCTCTTTTTATTTGAACTTTTTTTGCCTTCATTGCTGTCAAGGGAAGGGCTCTATTCATTTTCACCTAATATTCCAAGTCTTGTTTTTTCCTCAATTGCAGAGGGATACGGACACCTACTAACTCGATCATAACTTTTCATCTCTTAAGATGAGTTTTTGCTTTGACTAGTCAAACAAGCTTCATCCTCGTTGTCATCAGTTTCAATATCATCGTCGTTGTCTTCATCGTCGTCTTCGTCTTCTGAGCTTGATTTAAACCGTATGTGCTTATTGCCATGCTCGGTAGAAAATGACTTGATGCGCTGGGATATCACACTAAAATTATCATCCAGCTGTTTTTTCTGTGACGTGAAAAGAGGACTTTTTTGGTTTTCTTATCAGAACTTGGTATATATTTCTTTATTGTGGCAACTTCCAACGGCCTTGCTTGCCGGATAAATGAAATATGCAACCTACACAACAGAAAAACCAAGTTTAATTTAGTGTAGAGCATTAGGTACACTATATCACTCTAATGCTAGCCCATATTTTCGACTAGAGTATCTACTACTGTAAATTTTCAACAAGGTTATACATGATCAAAATAATTTTTTTCATCAAAGATGCCCTGCGATAGCAATTTAATTTGATTTCACTTTACTAAGAAAAGGTTAACTAGATTATGCATGACCAAAACATCATCTACGATAGATATTGCAATGGCTCAAGCTATACCAAATGATAGCAATTCAAATTTGAGAAGAAAAAAAAGGAAAACATTATCTTTTGACTGAAGAAAACAAGTACACCAGAAAAGCTGGTGTGAGATAATGAACTGAAATGAACATTATAAAAGAATAGGCTTAGAGCCAACAGAATTGTCAATATGTGTAATGCTAGCGACTAAAACACTACAAATCTAAAAACATACCCCAAACTTTGGATACGTACATGAAGCTTTTCCTTGCTATATGAAATCCAATAATTCATAAGCCTTGATCTCTGCACCTTTATTAGCGTCCATGAACTCAACAAGATAGTTAAGTACCTCCTGGCTGGATATTTCGAACGCTCTGGTTGAATCACGGCTTACACAAAAATAATAATTTATTAGTGGATGTCGAATGAGAGGTCCCAACTCAAGCTCTTCAAACTGCTGAACTCCCTCCTTCTTGCAGACTGCTGCCTCTAAATCAGCTAAGGTGGTGACCTTCCAGACTCGAATAAAGCAATTAATGAATGCGTTTATCTGAATGCAAAAATAATGAAAATCAGATATGATAGATCTATTTTATAATGCAGTCATCGACTATTATGACATGCGTACAGAAAATACGGATATGGATCTTTTCATGTCTACAAACACATAAAATGGAGTAGGGGTGAGCATACCGGACCGTCGACCGGACTGGACCGGAAGACCGGACCGAACCGGACCGAAGGTATTTCGGTCCGGTCCGCGGTCCTGTATTTTGGACCAATTCGGTCCTCGGTCCGGTCCGGTCCGACCAAAAACCCGACGATAATGCGTGTAGGATCGGACCGGACCGAAGACCGACCCGGACCGTACCATTTCGGTCCGGTCCGCGGTCCGGCAATATGGACCATTTCGGTCCTCGGTCCGGTCCGGTCTTGGCCGGTCCGGTCTTGGACATATGCTCACCCCTAAAATGGAGCATAGAAACAAACGCCAACACAGCTTTAAAATATTTAAAATAGTTCCATAAACTTGTTTTAAGTGCACACATATACATACATGCACTAACAGACTTTGTAATAGGCTTTAAATAAGGGGGTGTTTAACTTTACGTTGTCGATGTACTTATGCGACTTGTCATGATCAGCAATTAGTTGCTTAAAGGCATGCACGGTTAGCTAATTTTTTATGCCAAAATACTCTGTTTTCTTAAGTAACTCCTTGGCTGCCAGTCTACAACCAACTATATCTCCCTAACAACAAAACATATGATAAGTAGACACTCCGCTGACCGGGGTTCAAACTAGGGATGTAAGCGAGATGAGAAGAGACGACATAGTGAGCTTATCAATATCGACTCGCAAAATCAAAACTGACTCTACTTTAATCCAGTCGACCTTGAGCTTGAGCTTGAGCTACTCGAGTATGATTCGGAGTCGAGCTCGGGTTTCAGAATACTAGTCCCGTGAGGCTAGCGAGTCCTATCAAGCTTTGGTTAAATTACACTTTTACCCGTTTATTTACATATACTTACTTAACTATCAATACTCTTGAAAGTGACATGCACACGGTGTGAGTCAAGTCAAAGTGACCTATACTTTTTGATTGAGCTCGAAATGAGTTTCAAGCTCGAGCTTGGCAATACTTGATTGGACTCGGGTCGATTACAAACCTAATCCAAACCCTTGGCTCATAAACTATAAGTATTATATTAAATCCTTGACAGCATTGCACAACTCGGTTTACAAGGCCGAATAATCGTCGTTTACTCGCTACATGGTCGGTGACCAAGGCAAGTAATTGGCCAAAAACATCACTTTAGTAGAAATTCGTTCAAAGCTCGAAGTATTTGAAGAATTGTAATAATGTTTCTAAACATATTCATATAACTTCATGGCCCGTTCGGAACTTCATGGCCCGTTCGGACCCGTTTACTAGGCTGACGTCTCATACCCGTTTGTTGTTTACTAGGCTGACGTCTCATACCCGTTTGGAACTTCATGGCCCGTTCGGACCCTTGTGGCCCTTTCGGACTTGAATAGCTTGCTTGGTCTGGAATGATTCGATTGGGCTTGAGTGGTTCGCTTGGGCTTTGTGTGGCCCATTCGGACTATTGGCCTGTCCGGCATATACGCGGACACTAACTACTACTAATTCAACGCTACTTACTTCTCAAATAACAACTACGTTACCAAACACTTACTTATATAAAACAAACGGCAAACTCCTAACAACCTGCTAGCTAACCACTAACATCAAAATATCTACAGACTAAACAACATATCAGAAAAAATAACTACCTTTCCTTCAGTCACAGGCACATGTTGCATTTGAACACCTAACGCGTCCCACGAGCAGCTCTCAAGCGCCAAAAGCACGTCCTGCGACACTTTTATAACCGAAAAGTATTCGAGCTCGTGGCGCGCCTTCGCAGCCGCTTAATCAATCCTTTCGATAAGTACATGTCTGTTGTTGTTATTAGGTGATACCTGATTGTATGGATTGAATGATTGGGGTGATTCGATTGGTGGATTGAAGTATTATGTGGTGAATGGTGATGTTAGGGTTAGGGTTTGGGATTGGGTAGTTAGGTTGTTGTAAAAGTTGTTGAGGAGGTAGTTGAGATATGGTGGTGGCTGTTACGGCGGTTGAACGGTGGTCGGTTGTACAAGGTGAAATGAAAAGTGTAAATTGGGCCGAGTATCCTTTCAAAATCAAACGGAACCGAAAACCAAGAAAACATAAATCGAAAATTGAATCCAAGTCAATCAAGCAAAACCGAAACCGAACTGCAAAACCAAACCGAATAGATAGTTTAGGCCTTTTTTTTTTCTTTTTTTAACCCGAAAAGAACCGAACCAAGTAAATCTAAAACCAAAAACCATAAATATACAAAACCGAAAATGGTCGGTTCGGCTCGGCTCAGTTTGTCGGTTCGATTCGGTTTTCGATTGGTTTTGCACAGCCTCGGTGTAAAATACATCCTATTGTTTGCCAAAAGTCTATCTCATGACGCAAACCTTGTCTAAATAACATCTCTTCGTTAGTAGAAGTGAGCTACCGTACATCACTGAGGACGAACGGTGAAAATATTTGTCAGTTAAGTGAAAAAAAAGTGATGGGCACGTGAAGGATCTGAGACGGACTTTGCGCAAACACATGGATGTATTTTGCTACCATTTTTTCCCTTTAACTAGCAAAATATTTGCACCGTTCGTCTTTAGGATGTACGATGGCTCACTTTTACTAACGAAAGGATGGCATTTAGACAAGTTTTGGGTCAGGAATGTGAGATGGACTTCCGGCAAACCACAAGGATGTATTTTGCACTTTACTCTAAAAAAAAGTATCACTTTTCTTTAAGCTTAAACAAAATAACCGTTTATTAAAATGTTAACAATATCTATCACTAAATTAATAGTTTTTAAATATTGTTTAATCCTCGAATTTTTATCTTTTTTTTCGTTGATAACTCATAACTTTTTTTCGCGCAATGAATATAGATTAAACCTGTAAATGTTGCATTAAAGGTCACATACCAAAACTACAAGTTCGCATTTATAGTTATTTGCCGCTTTGCACAGATATTCATTCGTCTAGTCTATGCATAAAATGCAGGCTAATTCTTGAAACTTAAATGGCTTAAAAGTAAGTAAAGTGTTTTGCATAAAATACCCATATATACTTCTTGAATTTGGTCTATGAAAAATCACGTTTAATAAATAACAACTTTTAAAATACACATGCTATTCAATTTAAATTACAGCTTCAAAACACACGGTTTATCAATATTATAACATAATGAACGAAAAGTAGGTTGAAAACGAGATTATGGATATGATATAGTCAAACTAACTCTAAGTTTTTAAACAAATCACATATAAAAGCACAAATGAAAATTAGAATGTCAAAAGAAAAGGTTCATGTCTATCGATATAATGGATTACTGTGTGTTATTGAATGTTAAATATTGTTGCAGCTAACTTGATATTTTTTTAAAAATAATTAGCTTAAGAAATTATAAGATTTCTTGAAAGATCCATACATCATGTGAAATAGTTGAAAGTGAGTGTATTAAATATTTTCAAAATTTTGTAACCTAAGAAAAGAATTGTTGTATTGACGATTAGAAGAATAAAAAACTCAAATGAGATGTCTATTTGTCAGATTTTGTTTTCTCGCATAACCAGCTTTATGTTGCTTTGTCTGGACGGATACCACACAAAACAACAAAGGTATCAGTGAAGTATGTCTTAGAGTTCGGTCAAGAATGACACCTTCTAGCACCGAGTTCGCACTATAGGACACTTTGTTTTGCGTTTGTTATTTGGTTTTAGTTTATTTTGTGTTTGACAAACTCTCAATGTTCATCGCTGCAGCATTGTAAGCTTGAGGTGAGATGTTAACTAATAAAGTTTATAGGTCCGACCCACTTGTTTAGGCCCATTTAATAGTTACAGTTTCGTCTTAGTATTTTTCAATTTAATGTATTGTAATGTGTTAGTTATAGTTGAATATGATCATTATATTATAAGTATTCCCTCTGATTTCTACTCCTAAACCAAATATTTACGGGATCTTTTTGGTAATCTACAAAACTTTGAAACATCAAAAACCAACCGGGTTAAGTATAGAAATCAGAAAGAATATTTAAAATGTAATAATCAGATTCAACTATAAGTAACACATTACAATACATTAAATAAAAAAAACTTAGGGGGCGTTTGGTTCACAAAATATTTTTGAAGGAATTGTAGTCTTCAAAAGGAATTGTAATTCAAAGATTTGGATTGTATTGTAATTGTAATTGATGAAATTTGTCGATGTGCTTGGTTGACTCCCAACGTAATGTAATTCATATTCATTTTTTATTAAACTTAAAAAATTAATATAATAATAATAATAAATATAATAATATAATAATAAATAAAATAATTATAATAATTTTAAAATCATAGCCGAACGTCCCTTGCCTGCGAGATAATTGTCCGACTCGTCAAGCCGTCTTTTCCTTTATTGTGATCAGGTATACCTTTCTTCCCTTTTTGACTTTGTAAGTTGCCTCCCCTTCGGATCTTTGAAAATGTCTGACGTGGAACGAATTGACATGGGGTCGCAAGCCGAAGCCTCTTCGTCCAGTAAACGTGACATGGGTTCTTATATTTCTACCATGAAACCTTCGGATGTGAAAACCCTTACTCGTAAATATAAAATTCCTAGGGATCTACACCCCGTTGCTGTGTCTTCCGAATGGACCATGGACCGTCTGACCGATGAGTATATTGGTCTCTATGAGCAGTATTTTGAGTTTTCCGGACTAAGGGTACCTTTTTCGACCTTCCTTCTTGCTGTGATTAGGCACTTTCATGTACATATCTCCCAATTAGTGCCACTAGGTTTGACCCGATTGACCTTATTCGAGTTGTATTGTCGAAGCCTTAACATCGTCCCTTCGGTAACTTTGTTCCGGGTTTTTTATAAACTTAGCAAACAAGGGGATTGGTTTTCATTCGAGAAAAGAGCTGGTAAAGATTTTCGAGGTAAGATTTTGAACGAAACATTCTCTTGTATGAAAAAGTGGAAAGGGCGTTTCTTTTTTATTGATCGAAGAGCCATTCCGGATGCTATGTGCTGGAGGCATCATGATTCGGATATAAGTGATCCTGCACCCAAGGATGGGTTCGATGAGGATGATGTTATTGCTCTGACCCACCAGCCTATTGATATTCGTGGTATTCCGAGCGGGTTGCTTTTTAGTGCTGGGTTGGCTATCACTTGGGAGTTTCCTAAGTTCCGTCCTTTGTTCAAAGATCCGGAGGGCCATGGTAATGAGAGGGCACTTATCTCTTTCTCCTTCATCTATTTTTTTTTGTGTTTGCGACTTTGTATATATTCCTTCCTTTATTTTCTTACCTGGTATTTTTTTTTGTACCATGTCGGAGTATTTACGCCTTCCTTTTCTTTCCGGAATGACTATCGAGGCTGGGGAGGCCTTGACCGAACAAGACGTCCTTCCTCAACATACTACCACTCCTCTTAGTGCCGATGAGCAAGTGCCTGAAAAGACGGACTCACAACAAAGGGTTGAGGATTCAGATCCTAAGATAGTGGCAACGAGGATAAGGAAAGCGACTGCTGCTGCCAAGAGAAAGGCCGAGAAAAACAGGGAGTCCGAAGGTGCCGGTGGGTCTGAGGGGAGTTCGAAAAGACGTAGAGAGAAGTCTTCTGATCACATCCCTTGTCCTACTCCTCTTCGGACTATAGAGGCGGTTCCTTCGGATGTTTCTAGGGGTGACCATGTGATTTCCCCTACTCAGACTCAGGGAGATAATTTGCTTGAGATTCCTGCGCATGATTCTGCTAATACCACCACTCGTCTACATGAGGAGCATCACGATGAGCACTCAGGGGTTCTTGGTAATAGAGATGGTAATTTTGATGATGATGTGGATGAAGAGATTGATCTTGAGGGGCCGGATAGGCATGTTAGTGACACTACGGAACGGGTTGTTATTGAAACTGAGTCAATCCCCACTGCTGCAACCCGTCCGGATAATGGGAAATCTATTGCCCAGGAGGAAACTCCTATGCCTGATCCCCCTCCGCAAGGTGTGTCTTTTATTTCCCTTTTTATTTTCTTAAGTGTTTTATTCTTCGCACCCTGTGTTGCTAATAGGTGTTTCGCAGGTGTTGGTGCCGATGAGGCTGGGTCTTCTTTACCTCCATCACTCTTTGTTCCGTCTTGGGGGATTCACCAGAGGAGCCGAGTGACCACTCCGGAGGAGTGCCGTGACTTGATGGTCAACCTTATTCCTCCTGGTGTTCGAGAGGAGATGAACCTTTTGGATAATAATGTTGTTTTAGACAGAGCCTAGTTCTCCTTGGCCCATGGCGCTATGGCACAGGCCCATACCCTTTGTCAATTTGAGTCTCTTTATGACACCCATCATGCCTTGCAAGAGAGTCTTGAGACTACGCGAGGTCAGCTTGTTCGGACCCGAGAGGATTTTAATGTTGTTCAAAATTTCTACAATACCTTTTCTGAGAAGCATAGGAAACTCCGCGAGGAGCATGCCCACTGTTCTGAGGGCCTTGCTGTTGTTCAGGCCGAAAAGAATAGCTTGATGGCCACTAATGCCGAACAAACCCTTCGGATCAAAGAGTTGGAGCAACAGTTGAAAAGTGTTCATGAGGCCCATTCTTCTGCTGTGAAGGACCTGGAAAGCCAACTTGCCCAGAAAGACTCTGCCTTGGTTTATGCTGAAAGGGTTTCCGGTGAGAGACTCTCGGAAAATGAGGGGCTCAAGGCCCAACTTGCCTTTGCCAAAAAGGAGAAGACCAAAGCTGTTAGGGAGTTTCTTCCTACTGTGGTGAAGCGTCTCTTACAGAGCCATGAGTATAAACAGAGTCTCTCCGTTCCTTTCAACTTCGTGCTTTAAACTGGATGGGGGCAAGGTCTGGCTGAAG